>JABUQX010031623.1:27500-36036 GCA_015478945.1 Trachelipus rathkii
CAAAATTTTCATCGTTATTACAAGTCAGATTCGGATTCAAAATGGCTGTAAATAAGTTTTCAATTTATTAAATTATTATCAAACTAAATTTTTTTAAAGCATTTAGTTATTATTATTATTATTATTATTATTATTATTATTATTATTATTATTATTATTATTATTATTATTATTATTATTATTATTATTATTATTATTATTATTATTATAATTTATTGACTAATTTAAAAAAGGAATTTGAGTAGGTAGTATCGATATATCATTTCTCACATTGTTACCGACATTAAATAGTTGTTTCTTTTCGATTAAAATAAGTTTAGGAAGGACGGGATTGATGTGTTATGTCGGTTTATCATGATTGCATTTAACAAAATCGAAGTGTATGGTATTAGCCAAAAGATCATATTTATATTTTTTCCTTGTTTATGATATTTAACTCCACCCACTTTATCAAAGTGCCCCACCCTTTCTCTGATCGTCAGGGTCCTTTTATCCCTTTTCAGCCTTTCCTTTTTTTCAAAATGAAAATCATTAATATGATATAATTTGTCTAATACATTCTTCATGAGTTCACCATTAAATCCCATCCCGTTTTCTTTTTGTATCTTTTTTCCCCTCAATTTATATGTTTTTGCTCTGAATAAAATCCGATAACGATTTAAAGCCAAAAACGCGAAGGAGTAAAAGGAAAAAAAAAATAAATAGAGTGTAATAATGGTTATTATAACGGCAGATTATCTTTGTGTTTATCTAGAGGGAAGAGAGGTCGGTTCTGCGCCGTCGGAAGATAATTGCCATGGCAATATTAGCTCCAGTTATAAATATGGGGGGACCTAACTTAGAAAAGCCTAATTTTGGTAAGAGAATTTTCGCGCTCTTTTCTCGACACATAAGAATACAATAAAAAGTTATAAAAATATCATTTCTTCTTTCGTGGTCGTGTGGGCGTTGGATTTCATGTACACATCAAGTGTTTTTGGAGACATGTCATATTATGTGTTACCTTTTGTCGATTTTACTTACACACATGGAAATACTCTTATTGGTTCTCAAGGTTAAAGGATTTTTATTAGAGATTAGATTTTTATTTTTTGATAACATTAAAGAATGGAAAAAAGATATTAAAAGTATTTGTAAATTAATTTTCTTTTCAAATATTTATAATAGCGTTTTTCTTTATATGGTATTATTTTGAAGAAGAAAAAAAAATCATTTATAGCCGTACCTGACCTAGATTAATCTTAGAATTCAAGCTTAACCTAACTTAACAGATCAACTTAAACAAACTAAGCTAACCAAGAAACAAGCTGTAGCGTATAACGGAAAATGATTTATGTTTATCAGCAATTCCAATGAGTCATTCCGATATTTGCATTTAAATGTACAGTCGGCGTCAATTCCACTTTACCGGTCTGTGTTATATTATATGTGTTATATTATATTATGATTATATTAAATATATATATATATATATATATATTACTGGATATATAGATATATATATATATTATATATATATATATACTAGATATATTATATAATTTATATTAGAGAATTTAACCACTTAGCAACCAATCAAACACGTTGATGTTATAACTAGCTACAATTTAAGTCACGCATTGTAGAAGAAAAGTTGCATTAGTCGCTGACTGGTGAAGCGGCAATGACGCTGACCGGGGAATTGGCAATGACGCCAATAGTCCAGATCACCCTCACAGACATATGTAAACCGTATCCGTAGTATATAAAACTTAAATTTCAGTATTCACATCTGCATCCTTAGAATTCAGAAAGGAACATGCGAAGAAAATGAGACTAGCTGAAATATTAGCTATAATGGTAAATAAATAAATAAATAAATACGGAATTTTAAATTATTTGATTGGTTAATTTAAGTTATTGATAACCAATCAAACACGTTGATTTCTTTGGAATTCGGAAAGGAACAAGTGAAGAAAACGTGACTAGTTGAAATGTTAATTATATTGGTAAATACTAGTAAAATTTTGTTATGAGAATACGAAATTTATTTTTTTCATGATAAAAGAAAAGTTAAAATTTTTTATTGAAAAAAAAGTAGTTTAGTTCGAGCGTTTAGAAAATCTTTCTGGGAATTCAATTAACCAATGAAATTCCACCTACGGAGTTGCCAAGTGACAATTTAGCTAATTATTAACGTATTTTTAGAATGTTAAATAATACTCTAAGGGTAAATCGCAACTATGTCACTTGTCGGGGGTATACTACTTCCGTGAAGAAGGAGTTTCCATGGGTCGGGATGGTCTACGCTTAGCTACGTTACTCACTCTTCCCCCCGGGACTCTTTCTAAAACTATACCTCCCTTAGTTCCTCTATTCTTCCGCCTTGAAATCAATGAATTTTTAAGAAAGTAGCTCCTAATATCCATCCAGTAGTGCCCCTTCGAGTTTAATTAGTTCGTCATGCTTCATGTATTCGAGAAAACACATGTCGCCAGTAGAGGGGGAGTCCTTGTTAATCAGCAGCCCAGGTTGAATGAAGGTACGGTCCCAGTAGGCAGGGGATGTCAATGTAAATATGCAGGGACGAAACACTATGGCATGTGGCAAGATCAGAAGCACAAATTTTTAAAACAATAGGAAAAAGAACGTCTCGAACCGTAAACTTGCTCCTCAAGTAGTTAACTCAGAGAGAGAGAGAGAGAGAGTAGAGAGAGAGAGAAGAGAGAGATGAGGAGAGAGAGAGAGGGGTAGAGAGAGAGTGAGAGAGTAGAGAGAGAGAGAGAGAGAGAGAGAGGAGAGAAGAGAGAGAGAGAGTTAAGGGACATTACAAATGGGCTAGAGAAGTGATGAAAGCATTTATCCCTAACAAATTAAATTTATACAATAAGTTTGGGCAAGCATAATAATATATATATTATATATATATATATATAGTAGTTAATATATATATATGTATATATTATATATATATATATTATATAATATATATTATAATAATATTATATTATATATATATAATATATTGTTTATGTCTCCAGAGTTTTCTACTAGAGTTGGGGGAATTCAAGAGAAGAACAAATTAAGGGGTCGATATGTTCGATGTCGGAAGTTTAAAAGTGTGCAGTCAAAGGAACTTGGAAAAATAGATTAAGAAAGTGTGTTTTAGATAGATAATGTGTTTTAGATAAAGAAAGAGTGTGTTTTAGACTTTACCAGTAGAGTACATTTACGATCCATCATTGTAGTTAAGATATTACTTAAAGAACTGGTCAGAAAAAGATAAGACTGTGTTGAAAACGTATCCAAGAGCCCTTCAGCAAGTGGAGAAGTTATGTGGACTTGAAGAGTTCAAAAGTAAGTATTCTTTTGTAATGGTGAGATAGCATAACATTGTGTGAAGCAGTCAATTCAAAATAGGCGGAAAGAGACTGAAGAGAATTTGTGAAAACAAAAAGTTTGATCATGCGAAAAAGCTTATACTCTACCTATTTAAGGGTGAGTGTAAGAGATGTGTAAGGCATATTCTTTATAGGTTTAAATGACGTTTCTGTAAAGAGCAAGCAGCTATGGTAGTGGGAAGAAATTTTGAAGTCTCATTAGAAGATTTAGAACATCCAACCACTCAGAAGCTTGATAAGAGAGATAAATGATTCTTACCAGAAAGATCAATAGAAAAAGAAAATATATAAAATATTAAGACAGAAACTGGTTTGAGTTGTGTGCTTTGAGATGTATTAGTTGTGTGGAAGATTATGTCATGTAGAAGGATAAGAAGAAACAGAATTGTTAAGTCGTTGGAAACTCATATTTTCAGCACTAATTAGGGATGCGAGTAAGATTAGAGATCAGTTGCTCCAAAGTCACCCTCAAAGCAATGGTTAACTCGTGTGTGTGTGTGTGTGTGTGTGTGTGTGTGGTGTGTGTGTGTGTGTGTGTGTGTGTGTGTGTGTTGTGTGAAAGTCTTTCGAATTGAGAGGATTAATGAAAGTTTAGAATCGTCATGCATAGGAGTGGATTAACAGAGAAAGTTATATATATTATATATATATATATATATATATATATATTATATATAATTATATATACGTATAGTATATATAGTATGAGTATATATATATATTATATATATAGTATATATATATTAAACCCATTACTCGGGTTGTGATATATATACTATATATACTATATATTAATATATATATATAATATAAGATATTAATGTGTTGGAAAAAAGAGAGCTTGGAGATAAAAAGAGAACGCATCGTAGGAACACCACTATTTATAGTTATAAAGAATGAATGGTGCCGCTTGCAACAACTACTTTAGAGGACCAGAAAAGGAGACAGGGAAATAATTGGAACCGAGGAGGGAAATTTAGAAATACAAATAATTTGTGTACGATTCTATATAGAAAACATTTTTGCCCACTATCGAAAGCACGTGTGCCCGACTATATCGAAAGCATTTGTGCCCGATTCTATCAAAAACATTTGTGCCCGACTCGATTGAAAGCATTTGTGCCGACTCTATCGAAAGCATTTTGCCCGACTCTATCGAAAACATATGATGCCCGAGACTATCAAAACATTTGTTGCCGACTCTATCCGAAGCATTTATGCACCGACGTTATCAAAAGCTTTCGGCTATAACCAAGCAAAAGATTCACCGAGGTGCTGAAGAAGACTACGAGAGCAAGTTCCAGAGAGAAGTGAAAGACTTCCGCGGAGCATCAGCACATTACTAACGATCAGCATCCACATCCGCATCCGCGCTTTGCCCTGCGGATGTTGCGCGGATATTTATTGTCGAGATTTGATAAAGAATTTTATACTAAAAATGAAATGATGACGGTTTAAAAAAGAATGAAAGACGGTGTAATACAACTAGAGCTAGACAAACGCCTTTGGTTCTGTGAAAATTAATGCCTTCATACTATTGCAACTTACTTAGATCCCGTTATAAAGGCAAGTTTTTTTGTAAGACAATATTAGAACAAGTTAAATCGCACTTTGTGTTTGCAGTTGAAAAACTTCAATCCTATAATAGTCTGTAATTCGCCACCCATTAAAAGGAAAAATCTACAGAATAATATCTTCTACAAGTAAATTAACAACAGATTCAGTAGAAGAATTTCTACAAGTCCAGTAAGTGATGAAGAAACACACGCATTTACAAAAGATTTACAGCGCAATGATTGAAAACTATCACCAAGAAAAACAACTATATAACAAATGATGATCCTATCAGCTTGTGGAAGTTAAGCAAAATGGTTACCCAGCTTGAGTAAACTTGCAAGAATATACTTTGCCTCTGTCCTCCATCTAGTGTTCCAAGTGCGAGAGTATTTAGCAATGCTGGCTTAATATATGATGAAGAGAGAAACAGACTCTTCAGCGAAAAGGCAGAAAAATTTGATGTTTCTCAAGCACTATTCCTATATTTGATTTCAATACTAGTGCAAAAGAGTATATAATCTCTTTCATTAAGGTTGGAGGTTGGGTAAGAGGTTGGTTGGGTGCAAAATATTTGATTCCACGTCCCACACCCTGGAAACCATTATATTAATAGATTGTTGGTAAAGCTCGAAATATAGTTAAATTTTAAGGGAGATTTTACTTATATATATATATATATATATAATATATGAGGTTGGTGATAAGCTTCTCACGCATATAGTTGTTATAGTATATTATTATATATATATACGTTAATATATAGTAGTATTATTATATTTATATTATATTATATATATATATAGATTTAATTACCCACTGTTTCAACCGGATATTTATTATTATAAAGGCTTGTATTGTAACCCTTGGCGTAAATAAAGATAGCTCAAATGTAGGGGTGCCACCGGTGTGGCCTAGGAGTTGTGTCATAGCTTGTGAAAACTTAAAAATGTTGAATAAAAGCTGATTTTGATTGTCGAAAAACTTTTATAGGCTATCTATATAGTTGATGAAAAGCGATTTTAATAATTTTTCGTATTAATACACTACATTATATGTATTTTTTATTTTTTTTAAGAATTATGATTCGTGCGAGCTTTCGCCCAAGCTAGCCTTTTGGGCCTCCTTCAGGTTAAAAGAACAAAAGAGAACTGTCACTAGTGCGACGTGCTCTGAGATGCTGACTAAATTAGGATCAATAGATTATTGTTTTTCTTTTTAGGTTAGTTGTTTGGGTTTTGGATTGGGTTTTTGATGAATCTATTTGTTGGAGTTTGGTAATTTTTTTTTGTGTTTGTAGTTGAGTTTAAAGTATTTTGAGGAAAGGATGGTGGCGCGTTGGTTATATAATCCAATTTAAATTCGCCCGGATATTTATTATAGTTATTTGTGTTATAAATATATACAGATATCGATAATTTTCTTTTTTTTTTTGTTTGATTTGCGTGTTTTTAAAGATGCGCTTGTGTGTTTGGTGTGGGTTTAATTATTGGTGTTGCTGTTTGGAGGTTCGATGGTTGGTTGGGATGAGTTTTTGTTTATTCATTTTGCAAGAAGAAACCGTTGGGTGTCTTATTTAACTAATGAGAGCATTAACCTCGCCTATGATATAGGTTAGTGATATAGGACATTACGTTGTTGTACAGTGGGTATTTGATAAACGCATTGTTTTGGGGGTTTTTTAGGTAAGGCGTGGGGCTTCACAGTATGTTTCAGAGAGAAAGGTATTGTTTGGTGGGGTAAAAGAGATGGGAGGGGGTTTAAGGAATAAGTTTTGATATTTTTTATTTTGTGATCCAAAATGTAAGGTATGGGGAAGGAAAGTTGAAGTTTTGTTGTATATCTGGATTGGGCGGCAGGCCAACCCTCTACAAACAAGTTTTTCAAACATATCTTACTCCATAAATAATATCCACCCTAACATCAAAATCACCCACGAACTCTCAAACAATGACACAATACCATTCCTAGACACCCTGTTAAACTGGAAAAACTCACACCAATCACATTTTCGTTTACAGAAAACCCTGTCCTCCCGCCAAATTACTTCACGTGGTTTTCCTTACCACAAAAAAACAGCTACACTCACGCTTTATATCTTCGCGGCACTTAGAGATTTGCTCCCCAAAACAACCTAATCACCGTAAACCAAATACTCTTCTACTCCTCAAACTTTCACTAATTCAAATATCCCCATAATTACACGCCTACAAACAAGCCAAAACAAAAATTCTACAGTCCCGAACCCATCCAATATTCAGCAAAACTTCACTTTTCTTCCCATAACCTTACATTTTGGATCAACAAAATAAAAAACTATACCCCTCTCCATCTCTTTTACCAAAACAATACTTCTCCTGAAAAACATCTTTGAAGCCCCCTTACCTAAAACCCCAGAAAAACCAATGCGTTTATCAAATACAGCAACCAACTGTAAATTCCCAATCATTATACTCAGGTCGAGAATGTACTACTGCCATAGTATAAGAAAAGGTACTGCAAATGATAAACAAAACTATCCCCACCCACAGCATCGGGGCCCAACAACCCTGACATAATAAAACCCTCAACAACGAAGCATCTTAAAACACTCAAAAAATCAAGCGAAAAAAAAGAAAGGAACAATTATCGAATCTTGTATATATTTTACACACAAATAACTATACATAAATATCATATGGAATATAAATTGGATTATATAACCAACGCCACCACATCCTGAAATATAATGCATTTGAAACAAAGATGGGAGAAACAGAAATTTACCAACAACCATAAGATGAAAAGATAATAAAAAATAAAAAAAACAATTTCATTCTGCTCCTGCCGTAGTGACACTTTGGTCTTTTTGTCTTTTAACATGTCCCAAAGTGGTAGCTTGGGCGAAAGCTCGCACGAATCTAATTTTAAAAAAATAAAAAATACATATAATTGTAGTGTATAATTTAGAAATTAATTTTATATAATGTCAGGAACAAATATATAGATAGTATAAGTTTCGAAAAATAAAATCAGTTTTAAATTGCATTTAAAGTTTTCAAACGCTACAACTTTTTTTCTACAAATGCTAGAGGTTTAATCCTTGGATACAAAGTAAATATAAATCAATATTAGTAGCTTAGATAAAAAAATCAAACCATTATCTCATTATCTAAAAAAAAAAACACTTATAAATGCTAAAAGGGAAAAAATGATCTTCCAAAAATCACTTCAAGTTAAAAATTATTTCTTCAATTAGCTTCTTCTTTACCAACAGTCAAATAAAACTTGAATGAACAAAAATCACATATGATATTATATATATATATATAATGATGTAGGTTATAATGATTAGTGGATATATATGTATTGTATATATATTACTATTATATTATATTATTTATATATTTGGTATTCTTATAGTATTAACATATCACATATATAGGGCTCACTACGATCAATATACTATATAGGTATGATATACGCGGCTGCGGAGAAGAAGCAAAATAGAAGAAGATATAGTATAAATCAATAACGAGAAGACAAGGAAAGGAACCTCATGTGAGACTGAATAGACGCTTCTTTGTCCGAGAAACATGTCCTCCGTCATTACCACTCAATCC
>JABUQX010031624.1:0-12500 GCA_015478945.1 Trachelipus rathkii
GAAATTTCTTGACAATGAAATCTAAGAGAAAGTATTTATCTTTACTACGAGTAACAGTATCGCCTTCAGCCATTGGTCTCTAGTTATAACTATATTAATAGCAGCTATAAAATAAAAATACAATAGTATACCTGTAAAGAGAAAAAAGATTGATTTAGTATTGAAACACGCTAACTAAATAAATCAAATTTAAGTGATTTAGTATTGAAACAATAAATCAAATTTAATGCTACCGATATTTAGCACGTGTATCGGTAGGGAGGTGAACACGTGTAAAAATTGAATGAAACTTCTCCGTTTATTAAGAATAAAACATTTAGGCACAAATTGGAAGCTACAACTGACCGCACCCTCACTCAACAGAGTTCACTCAACCACTGACACTGAGCACATCTTGTGGATGGCTGGACTACCTCTAAACATTATCAGAATGGTCTGAAATTTTATGTGGGAGGTTTTTACCCAAAGTGGATCCAGATTGGATGGTGAGAGTAAAACATTTCAAACTTTCAAAAATAAGGGCCAAACTAATATATATATATATATAATATATATATGTATATATATATATGTAATATATATATATATATATATATATATATAATAAATATATATATATATATATATATATATATATGCACATAATAATATAATATAATAATAATAATATATATATATATAACAATATAATATATATATATATATAATATATATATATATAAACAACTATATTGCATAATTGTACACAATAAAAAGGCAAAGTTAAATTTAAATAAATATAATACAACCACACTGTATACACAAATATACACAGTACTTATATATATATATATATATATATATATATAATATAATAATATAACAACATATATACCTATATATATATACTATACATATATATTGCTGCTAACATATATATATATATTATATCGCTATATATATATATATATATATCTTCTATATATATATAATATATATATATATATATATATATACTATATATATATATATATATATATATATATTTATTTAATATACATATATATATAGGATTATTATAAGCAGTTGACCAGGAGCGAAAATCAATAATTAATGTATCGTTATTTTAATAATTTTAGGATAAATACATTAGTAAATGGTTAGGTAACTAACCTAACCTAACCTAACCAAACAACCTAAATTAACCTAACCTAATATTAAAGGCCACTTATAAATGTCATATATATATATATATATATAACCTTGTATATCATATATATATATATATATATATATATATATATATATATATATATATATATATATATATATATATATATATATATATATATATTAATAATAATAATAATAATAATAATAATAATAATAATAATATACCATAATATGTAATAATAGCCATATTAATATATATATATATATATATATATATATATATATATATAGCATATATATATATATATATATATACGCCCTTTACTACATATAATATATATATATATATATATATATATATATATATATATATATATATAATTTAGAAAAATACTAAATTTGTAATTTTTTTAAAGTAAATTGATATTTAAAATACAATATATATATATATATATATATATATATATATATATATATATATATATATATATATATATATATATAACATATATATATATATACTATACTATAATATAGATATATATAACATTAGGTAGGATCTTTCTCCTTTAATTATTTCGTGGGAAAAAGAGGTAAAAATTTGTGGTTATTTTTAGTTTTTCTGCTGTTCTTTTATCGACAAAATGGCCGCAAAGCGCTCTTGGTGCCAATGCGTTTTAGCAATACCAGTGACAAATTCATAGCCATAAAAATAAATTACGATGAAGGCCCGGGGTTGCGATACGTCAACGATTTGGCAGAATTTTGCGTTGGTTTGTAGATTTAAACTTTAATATATTTCTTTAATTAGCTTCTTCGCATTACAACCGTTTGAAGCGACTGGCAACTTTATCTTTATGCTTATTGGTTAAAAAAAAAAAAGAATAAAAGTGTGGAAAAATACAAAAATTTTGAAATAAAATACCTTATTTGGTGAAATATTCTATTGTATCTTAAACCTTATATATATATATATATATATATATATATATATATATATATATATATATATATATCTATATATATATATATATAATCATATATATATATATATATATATATATATAACTTAATAACTATATATATATGGTTAAGATTTACTCTCTACACTATTTTTATCTTAGCACATCGTATTTCCTGTCAAGAGTAAGCTAACGCTACGCCCCATTCAGATCTGCTTGTATGGAAGTGAATGTGTGTGTAGGTGTGTGTGTGTATGTGTGTGTGTAGGTATGTGTGTGTGTGTGTGTGGGTGGGTGGTGTATGGTACTTAGCAAAAGATCATATTTATATTTTTCCTTGTTTATGATATTTAACTCCACACTTTTATCAAAGTGCCCCACCCTTTACTCTGATCGTCAGGGTCCTTTGCTCCCCTTTCCAGCCGCTTTTCCTTTTTTTTTCAAAATAAAAATCATTAACAACCATAATTTGTGCAACACATTTCTTCATAGGTTCACCATTAAATCCCATCCGTTTTCTTTTATCTTTTACACACCTCAATTTATATGTTTTTTGCTCACAGAATAAAAATCCGATAACGATTTAAAGCCAAAAACGAAGGAGTAAAAGGAAAAAAAAATAAATAAAGGAGTGTAATAATGGTTATTATAACGGCAGATTATCTTTGTGTGTTTACATCTAGAGGGAAGAGAGAGGAGTCGGTTCTGCGCCGTCGGAAGATAGCCGCCATGGCAATATTAGCTCAGTTATAAATATGGGGGGGACCTAACTTAGAAAACTAATTTTGGTAAGAGAGAATTTTCGCGCTTTCTTTTTCTCGACACATATAAGAATACAATAAAAAGTTACATAAAAAATATCATTTCTTCTTTCGTGGTTGTGTGGGCGTTGGATTTCATGTACACATCAAGTGTTTTTGGAGACATGTCATATTATGTGTTACCTTTAGTCGATTTTACTTACACACACATGGAAATACTCTTATTGGTTCTAAGGTTAAAAATTTTCCTAGAGATTGAATAAAATTTTGATTAGAGGGAAATGTAAAAAAAAGATATTAAATGTATTTGTAAATTAATTTTTCAAAATATTTATAATAGAGTTTTTCTTTATATGGTATTATTTTGAAGAAGAAAAAAAAGCATTTATAGCCGTATCTGACCTAACTCAATCTTAAAATTCAAGCTTAAGCTAACTTAACTAAACATACCCAAATCAACTTAAACAAATACTAACCAAGAAGCGAAGCTGTAGCGTATAACGGAAAAATGATTTATGTTATATCAGCAATTCCAATGAGTCATTCCGATATTTGCATTTAAATGTACATACAGTCGGCGTCAATTCCACTTTACCGGTCTGTATTATATGTTATATTTTATATATATATATATATATATATATATATATATATATATATATATATTCTTTATATATATATATATATATATATATATAACTTAACCTGCTCATGCTAACTAATATATATGCTATGTAGCAACTTATATATATAAACAGAATTTATCGAAAGCAACCAATCAAACACGTTGATGTTATAACTAGTAAGTCACGCATTGTAGTAGAAAAGTTGCATTAGTCGCTGACTGGTGAAGCGGCAGTATTGACGCTGACCGAGGAATTGGCAATGACGCCAATGGTCCCAGATCACCCTCACAGACATATGTAAACCGTATCCGTAGTATATAAAACTTAAATTTCAGTATTCACATCTGCATCATAGATTCAGAAAGGAGCATGCGAAAGAAAATGAGACCCTAGCTGAAATATTAGATATAATGGTAAATAAATAAATAAATAAGTAAATAAATACGGAATTTTAAATTATTTGATTGGTTAATTTAAGTTCTTGATAACCAGTAAACGTTGTTCTATACGAATTCAGAAAAGGAATGAAAAGGTGACTAGTTGAAATATTAGTTATATTGGTAAATACTAGTAAAATTTTGTTATGAGAATACAAGAAATTTATTTTTCATGATAAAAGAAAAGGGTTAAAAATTATTAATGAAAAAAGTAGTTTAGTTCGCGCATTTAGAAAGGCGTTCTGGGATTTCAATTAACCAATGAAATTCCACCTACGGAGTTGCCAAGTGACAATTTAGCTAATTATTAACGTATTTTTAGAATGTTAAATAATACTCTAAGGGTAAATCGCAACGATGTCAAGTATCGGGGGTTTACTACTTGCAGAGGGAGTTTCTGTAGGTCGGGGTGGTCTACGCTTAACTCCGTTCCCCCTCTCCCAGAACTCCTTTCCTAAACTGTAACCCCCTTAGTTTCCCCTATTCTTCCGCCTTGAAATCAATGAATTTTTAAGAAAGTAGGCTCCTAATATCCATCCAGTAGTGCCTTCAGAAATCCGTACATGCTTTCATGTATTCGAGAGAAACACATGTCCCAGTAGAGGCGGAGTCCCTTTTAACAGCAGCCCAGGTTGAATGAAGGTACGGTTCCAGTAGGCAGGGGATGTCAATGTAAATATGCAGGGACGAAACACTATGGCATGTGGCAAGATCAGAAGCACAAATTTTTAAAACATTAGGAAAAAGAATCTGAAGCCGTAAATGCTCTCAGTAGTTAACTCAGAGAAAAGAGAAGAGAGAGAGAGAGAGAGAGAGAGAGAGAGAGAGAGAGAGAGAGAGAAGAGAGAGAGAGAGAGAGAGAGAGAGAGAGAGAGAGTGGAGAGAGAAGAGCGAGAGAGAGAGAGAGAGAGAGAGAGAGAGAGAGAGAGAGAGAGAGAGAGTTAGAAAAATTACAAATTGGACATAAGAAGTAGTGAAAGAATTTATCCCTAACAATTAAATAATACAATACATTTTGGGCAGCAATATATATATATATATATATATATATATATATATATATATATATATATATATATATATATATATATATATATATATATATATATATTTCTTCTTATATATATATATATATATATATATATATATATATATATTTTTTTTTCTCCAGAGTTCTACTAGAGTTGGGGGGAATCAAGAGAAGAACCAAATTAAGGGTCGATATGTCTCGATGTCCGGAGTATAAAAGTGTGCAGTCAAAGGAACTTGGAAAAAATAGATAAATAAAGAGTGTGCTTTAGATAGATAATGTG
The DNA here is from genome assembly GCA_015478945.1 of Trachelipus rathkii. NCBI lineage: Eukaryota > Metazoa > Arthropoda > Malacostraca > Isopoda > Trachelipodidae > Trachelipus > Trachelipus rathkii. The sequence continues at coordinate 5,252 of JABUQX010031624.1, forward strand.
TTTTAGATAAAGAAAGAGTGTGTTTTAGACTTAACCAGTAGAGTACATTTACGATCCAATCCATCATAACAGTTAAGATTGGACTTAAAGAACTGGTCAGAAAAAGATGAAACTGTGTGGAAAAAGGTATCCCAAGAGCCCTTCACAATGGAGAAGTTATGTGACTGAAGAGTTCAAAAAAGTAGTATTCTTTTGTAATGGTGATAGCATAAAATGTGTGAAGCAGCAATTCAAATGGCAGAAAGTGACTGAGGAGAATGCGTGAGAGCAAAAAGTTTGATCAGGCGGAAAAACTTATGCTCCACCTATTTAAGGAGAGTTGTTGAGTGTAAGAGATGTGTAAGGCATATTCTTTATAGGTTTAAATGAGCGTTTCTGTAAAGAGCAAGCAGCTATGGTAGTAGGAAGAAATTTTGAAGTCTCATTAGAACACCCAGTCACTCAGAAGCTTGCTAATAAGAGAAATGTGATTCTTACCAGAAAGATCAATAGAAAAAGAAATATATAAAATATTAAGAACAGAAACGGTTTGAGTTGTGTGCTTTTGAAGATGTATTAGTTGTGTGGAAGATTATGTCATGTAGAAGGAAGAAGAAACAGAATTGTTAAGTCGTTGGAAACATATTTTCAGCACCAATTAGGAATGCGAGAAAGTCACCCTCAAAGCAATGGTTAACTCTGTGTGTGTGTGTGTGTGTGTGTGTGTGTGTGTGTGTGTGTGTGTATGTGTGTGTGTGTGTGTGTGTTGTGTGTGTGTGTGTGTGTGTGTGTGTGTGTGTGTGTGTGATCGTCATCATAGAAAATTGGATAGTAGAAAGAAACTAAAAGAAATATATATATATATATATATATATATATATATATATATATATATATATATATATATATATATATGCTCTTCTGGAAGGTAGGTCCTGCTGCTATATATATATATATATATATATATATATATATATATATATATATATATATATATATATATATATACTATATACTATATATAAGACATTAATGAGTTGGAAAAAGAGAGCTGGGGATAAAAGAGAACCATGAGGAACACCACTATTTATAGTTATAAAGGAAGACGATTACCGTTAATAACATCAGCTGTAGATCGACCGGAAAGAAATCAGAGGAAATAATGGATACCGAAGGAGGGAAATTTAGAAATCAAAAATTTGTGCACGTTTCTATAGAAAACATTTGTGCCCGACTCTATCGAAAGCATTTGTGCCCGACTCTATCGAAAGCATTTTGCCCGATTCTATCAAAAACATTTGTGCCGACTCGATCGTAAGCATTGTGCCCGATTCTATCAAAAAACATTTGTACCCGACTCGATCGAAAACATATGTGCCCGACACTATCAAAAACATTTGTGCCCGACTCTATCGAAAGCATTTATGACCGACTTTATCAAAAGCTTTCGGTATGTCCAATGATAAAGCAAAAGATTCACCGAGGTGCTGAAGAAGACTACGAGGAGCAAGTTCCAGAGAGAAGTGAAGACTTACCGCGAACATCAACACTTATAACGATCAGCATCCACATCCGCATCCGCTTTCCCTACGGATGTTGCGCGGATATTTATTGTCGAGATTTGATAAAGAATTTTATACTAAAAATGAAAATGATGACGGTTTAAAAAGAATGAAAGATGTAATAAAGCTAGAGCTAGACAAACGCTTTGGTTCTGTGGAAATTAGTGACCTTCATACTATTGCAACTTACTTAGATCCCCGTTATAAAGGCAAGTTTTTTTGTAAGACAATATTAGAACAAGTTAAATCGCCACTTTGTGTTGCAGTTGAAAAACTTCAATCCTAGAATAGTCTGATAATTCGCCACCCATTAAAAGGAAAAATCACAAGAATCAATATCTTCTACAAATGAAATTAACAACAGATTCAGTAGAGAAGAATTTCTGATCCAGTAGTGATGAAAACACGCATTACTGCAAAGATGTATGCAAAATGATTGAGAAAACTATCACCAAGAGAAACGACGACTATATACAAATGATGATCCTATCAGTTGGTGAAGTGGATTAACAAAATGTTTACCCACGCTTGAGTAAACATGCAAGGAAATACTTGGCCTGTCTAACTAGTGTTCCAAGTGAGAGAGTATTTAGCAATGCTGGGCTAATATATGATGAAGTCTACAAACAGTTTCCCACAGAACGGCAGCCTGTTTGGACCTGTTCCTCAAGCACAACACCTTCCTCTCCAATTCTCCTGCTGTTGAGAGGCTATATAATATGGGTATAATGAAAGTCGGAGTTGGGTAAGAGGTTGGTGGGGTGCATTTAAGTTGGGTCCCCGTCCCGCACCTTGGTAACACCATTATATTAATAGATTGTGGCTAAGAAGTTCGAAATATATTAGGCATATATATATATATATATATATATATATATATATATATATATATATATATATATATATATATATATATATATTATAACGCTACTGTATATTTATATATATATATATATATATATATATAACTATACTGATATATATATATACTAAATTTAAACTACCACTTCAACGCGGATATTATATTATAGGTGTATTTAACCCTTGGCGTAATAAAATAACAAATGTATGCACGGGGCTAGGGAGTGTGCATAGTTGAAAACTCAAATGTTAAAAACTGATTTTATTTTTCGAAACTTATTATACTATCTATATGATAAAACGACATTTTAAATTACTTTTTCGATTATACACTACATTATATGTATTTTTTTATTTTTTTATATTAGATTCATGCGAGCTTTCGCCCAAGCTAGCACTTTGGGCCTCCTTCAGGTTAAAAAGACAAAAGAGAACTGTCACTACGGCAGGAGCAGAATGAAATTATTTTTTTCATTTTATGGTTGGTTGGTAATTTTTTGTGTTTGTAGTTGTTTAAAGTATTTTGAGGAAAGGATGGTGGCGTTGGTTATATAATCCAATTTATATTCGCCCGGATATTTATTATAGTTATTCGTGTTATAAATATATACAGATTCGATAATTTTCCTTTTTTTTTGTTTGATTTGAGTGTTTTAAGATGCTTGTGTGTTTGGGGTTTATTATGTGGGTTGTTTGGGTTCGATGGTGGGTGAGGGATGAGTTTTGTTTATCATTTTGCAAGTCATTAGAGTGTTGTTTGATTCTACGGTCCAAGTCGCATGTTTCGCCTATATATATGGAATTACAGTTGTTGCATGGTATTTGATAAACGCATTGTTTTTGGGGGTTTTTAGGTAAGGGGGGCTTCAAAGTATGTTTCAGGGAGAAGGTATTGTTTTGGGTAAAAGAGATGGAGGGGGGTAGTAGTTTTTTTATTTTGTGATCCAAAATGTAAGGTATGGGAAGGAAAGTTGAAGTTTTGTTGATATTGGATTGGGCAGGCCACTACAAACAAATTTTCAACATATCCTTACCTCCATAAATAATATCCACCCTAACATCAAATTCACCCACGAACCCTCAAACAATGACACAATACCATTCCTAGACACCCTGTTAAACTGGAAAAACTCACACCACATCACATTTTCGATTTACAGAAAACCGTCCTCCCCGCCAAATTACATTCACTGGTTTTCCTCCCACACAAAAAATACAAAAACAGCTACACTCACAGCTTTATATCTTAGGGCACTTAGAATTTGCTCCCCAAACAACCTAATCACCGAAACCAAATACCTCTTCTCAACTTTCACTAAACTCAAATATCCCCCCACATAATTACCAAAGCCTACAAACAAGCAAAACAAAAATTCTACAGTCCTGCCCAATCCAATATCAACAAAACTTCAACTTTCCTTCCCATACCTTACATTTTGGATCACAAAATAAAAAAACTACTACCCCCCTCCATCTCTTTTACCCAAAACAATACCTTCTCCCTGAAACATACTTTGAAGCCCCCCTTACCCAAAAACCCCCAAAAACAATGCGTTTATCAAATACCATGCAACAACTGTAATTCCATATATATAGGCGAAACATGCGACTTGGACCGTAGAATCAAACAACACTCTAATGACTTGCAAAATGATAAACAAAACTCATCCCTCACCCACCATCGAACCCAAACAACCCACATAATAAACCCCAAACACACAAGCATCTTAAAACACTCAAATCAAACAAAAAAAAGGAAAATTATCGAATCTGTATATATTTATAACACGAATAACTATAATAAATATCCGGGCGAATATAAATTGGATTATATAACCAACGCCACCATCCTTTCCTCAAAATACTTTAAACAACTACAAACACAAAAAATTACCAACCAACCATAAAATGAAAAAAAAAAATAAAAAAAAATTTCATTCTGCTCCTGCCGTAGTGACAGTTCTCTTTTGTCTTTTTAACCTGAAGGAGGCCCAAAGTGCTAGCTTGGGCGAAAGCTCGCATGAATCTAATATAAAAAAAATAAAAATATATATATAATGTAGTGTATAATCGAAAAAGTAATTTAAAATGTCGTTTTATCATATAGATAGTATAATAAGTTTCGAAAAATAAAATCAGTTTTTAACATTTAAGTTTTCAACTATGCACACTCCCTAGCCCCGTGCATACATTTGTTATTTTATTACGCCAAGGGTTAAATACACATATATATATATATATATATATATATATATATATATATATATATATATATATATATATATATATACTTCTATATACTTAACATATACATAATATATATATATATAAGACATCCGCAGCCGCACGCGCGTGTGCAAAAAAAATCACATCTTCTGCAACACTAATACATATATATATATATATATATATATATATATATATATACATTTATATATATATATATATATATATATATATATATATATATATACTATATATATATATATATATATATATATATATATATATATATATAGCTGCGAGAAGAGCAAAATAGAAGAAGATAAATAAAAATCAATAACGAGAAGACAAGGAAAGGAACCTCATCTGAGTTTGAATAGACTCTTCTTTGTCCGAGAAACATGTCCTCCGTCATTACCACTCAATCCATCCTACAACCAGCAACAACAAAGTGAAGTGACACGAGGCCTCCTCAAAGGAGTATGTATGAGGATTAGGAAATCAAAAGAGGAGTGTCCATTAATTGTAAGAAGGATAATATTATGAGAGGTCAACCAAGAGTCAGAGAAAGTGGGGGACTGGATGAGGCAAAAAGGCCTAGATTAGAGGTGGCTGATGATTCAGTGCGGTGCGGTGCAGTGCGGTGCTTGGATCGCTAATTTTTTTGAGGTGTAGTACAGTGCGACACTAAATTTCCTTGTCTTGGTATGTTGTGGTTTGGTTGTAAAAAAAATAAAGTGCAGCTTTGTGTGGTCCCCCGTTTTTTGCTCTTGACGCGATGCGGTGTGGTGGTGCGGTGCGGTGCCGTGCGGAAAATGAGGTTCTCAACCACCAACCCTACCATAGACTTCATCAATTCAAAGAAAGTCACTCATGTAAAATCAACCCAATTATGAGACTCCTACTACAGAGAAAAAGCTTAGGTGAAGTGAGAAAGTTCTGAAGTTTCTGAGTAACTAAGGTAAATTGTGGTCAGCAACATAAATTTGGACTGGAAGTGAAAGAGATAGACAGATGGTCATTAGCAAATTGAACAAAATGGTTTGGTGATACGACAGAACTCTGTGAACAGATCTGTGAGACAAAAATTATATATATATATATATATATATATGATATTATATATATATATATATAATATATATATAATATATATATATATATAATATATATATATAATATATATATAATATATATATATATATATATATATATATATAAATAATTTAATGGATGAACATTGGTAGTTAACAGAACCTCTTAACAAGCGACGGGAATAGAAATCAGAAATTTTGGTATAGAGAGATTAGATATTGGAAAAAGAAAGTTTTGGAAATCATAATCTTGTGACAGACTATCAAATGCTTTAGATTTAGGTGTTCAGTACCCTCGTATAGGATTCACTTAAACACTGAGGGGCTCAGCGTCCAAGAAGTAAAGAAAAGGAAAAAAAGATCCTTACTGAAGCTAAGTTGTGATCAGAATAAGATTACAAGTATAAAGATGTAACTAAATCTTCCTTGCTAATGATAGATTCGAAAACTGATAAATAAAAACAAATACAAAAAAAAACAAAAACAAAGGTTAAGGGCGATAGTTAGAAGGTTATTGAGTTGAGAAGGTTCAGATTTTAGGGAATGGGTTGAATGAGTTCAAACTTTCATCAGAAGGAGAACTGAATTCTTTGTTCAAACTTTCGCCTCTAATTTCGATTTAGACAATTGCGGGGCTACTCTTCCTTCCCATCTCATACCCACTCATTTACGCCTAGTTTTATAATTTGTTCAAAAAGATTTTATTTCTGCATTCTCTGAGCTTAATACTAATACTTCATACTAATACTAATACTTAATACTTCATAGGGTTCTCCTGAGAACACTACTATCGTTCTCAAAACTTGTTCAATTCTCATCTTGCACCTTAACCTGCTAAACTATTTCGTTTCTGTCTATCAATTTCAACCTCTCCATTTTGTTGGAAGCTTGACCACATTCAACCTGTCTACCTACAGTTGCTTAAGCCTCTGTTCTTTTTAAATTTTCTTAATCTATTCTTAACAAGAAGATCTGAAACCATTCATAATTCTTCTAGTCTTATCTCAGATTGCCAGTATGTTTTCTGCTCGTAGACTTTTTCTCTCTTAACTCATGGTCTTTTGTTGTTGTGCTAGACACATCGAAAGTAGGGTTGGCCGATGCACACCAAGTGCGGTGCGGTGCGGTGCGGTGAGCGGTGAGATGCGGTGAAGTGTACCGGTGAGGTGCGGTGCGGTGCGTGGTTCGGAGCGCGGTGCGCATTGAAACATAGAGGTGCGGTGCGTTCGCAAAATTCCGGTGCTCGGCCAACCCTAATCGAAAGCTTTCGATAAAGTCTGGCACAAAGCCCTGATTTTTAAACTCCTTCTTTCTGAATATATCTTCCCTCTGCAACCCTCTCTTATTTCCTTTCCGGTCGGTCATTTACAGCTATTATAGACGGCCCCATCGTTCACCCTACAAATTATCATTGTTCTGCTGTATCTCCAACTCAGTTTCTAAAATCTGATGCTAGGAGAAAGACTATGAAGAAACTGATATCTTGTCTTTCTCGGGATTTTGATGAGAGAGAGAGAGAGAGAGAGAGAG
>JABUQX010031625.1:12500-27138 GCA_015478945.1 Trachelipus rathkii
ATAATATATATATATATATATATATATAGTAATATATATATATATATATATATATATATATATACAGATGCTGTATATTATAGATATAATAATATATATATAATATATTATTATATATATATTATAGTGTCACAGTATCTCCGGATCGCCTGCTTTCTGAAGGAGGGGGAGCGGGGCTACCCAATAAGGCAAGTAAAAGTATATATATTATTATATATATATTATATATATATATATATAATTATATACTATATATATATATATATATATATATATATTATTATACAGGCGGCTCTAATCATATAGGCTTGCAAGGCTGCAGAACCCCCCAATATTAAAAATGATGATATACAAGGCAATTTAATTAAATTATATTGTTTACTGCTCTATGAATATTATATATATATATATATATATATAATATATAATACTATATATATATATATATATAATATATATATATATATATATACTATATAGTATATATACTGTATATATATTATATATATATATTATATATATATAATTGTAATTAACCATTTTGGAGTGTTAAAAAAAAAAAACGAAAAAAGGATTTCATACTTCAAAAAATCTTCCTTTTCGATTTCTTGGTAAGTTGTCTCGAATCATTTAGTACTTATTAATGTACTAGGTCTAATAAAGGGAACTTTCTTAACGTTATTATAACTATTTAGTTTTTTTTTTTTGAAAATTGCAGCCCTATCCACTTAAAAGAGTCTAGATCCATCACTATATATATATATATATATATATATATATTATATATATATATATATATATATCTATATATTATAATATATATATATATATATATTTTTTATATTATAAAAAAATATAAATTTTGTATATTCTATCCCTCTTGAAATTTCATTCCATTACTACCTGTCAACTTAGTTTTAGTGTCAATTCTGAGATATAAGAAAAATTGTATTTTATGCTAGTTTTTTCATTCCACTGATATTCTTGATCAAGATGTCTTCACATGCTCTATATAAGAGTATGAGGTATAGAGAAAAATTTTCAACATTAAAGAAAAGGTAACATAGTTCTTTTAAATGCATTAAAAATACGAGTTGTGGGGAAAAAATCTCAATTTATTTTTATATTATATTACAATAAATATTGAATTATTAATTATAATTATTATTTATTTGTCATTATTTATTTAACTATTTATTTATCATTATTTATTTAATTATTATTTATCATATGATATCTACCTTCTTTTCTTATTGTGAAATTAATACTTATTAAATTTACTGATATGAATTTCCTCTGGTTATTATATTTTCAGTTGTACCAGTTTTATATGACGTGTGAGTCAATTAATTTTAAAGATATTTTGTAGCCGCAATTTACAACATATTCGGAACAGTATTGCCACAAAATTTATTCACTCAATGAAATGTTTAAGGTATGGTAAGGTCTTCTGTGTGAGAGTAGTTAAGCGAAGAAGTAACAGGTAGATACCGATTATAAAGATCATTTTCACTTCAGCAATATGATTACATATTAGATCTTGGGGTGCTTGACTTTCTCGGAACGTGATGTGAAATGGATGTGAGGGAGTGTGGAAGAAAACAGAATTACGAAAAAAATAACTAATATTAAGTAATGATGAAGAGGAGTTGTTAGAGTGGAAGGTTGACGGTGTTGGGTAGGTTGTTTTGAATTAGTGCTTGCAGCAAGGATATTAGGGAAATGCTTGGGATAGGTGTTTGATAACGTAAGACGGAGGTATAATTGAGGTAGGTGAGAAAGTATGAGATAAGAATGTGATAGACTCAGTAAGATAGATTGGTTGACTAGTTGATATGCACTCAAGAGAGAGAGGGAGATGGCAATTGATGCGATTTGGAGTTGTTTGTAATAAGCGTTTAGAGGAAGTTATGTATATCGTTTCTTAAAGGGAAGGATGTGTGGGAAGGCGGTAATAGTAAGCGCTTGTGTATACAAGCAGGGTACACGGAAGAAAAGGAACTGTAAAATTATAGGGGAATAAGTTATTGAGTGTTGTAGGAAGGTATATGCTGATTTTGGGTCGAAGAAGGCGTCAAGTGATGCGGACTGATTCGGTGAAGGAACACAGTAGCGTTTAGGAGTGGTTAGACCCTTGTTGGTAGAGGATCTTTACATTGAAACAATGAATTGAGAAAATGAGGGAGAAGAAAATAAAATTATATTTAGGAGTTGAGAGGGCGTGATTGAGTCAGAGGTTTTATAGGGCAAGCTTAAGGCAGGTATTAGATATAACGGTGTTGTGGTAGGCTCTGAATGAATCAAAGTAAGTTATGGAACGATAGTGAGATGCGTGTGTGAGAATAAATGGGTGTCATGGTGATTGGTTTGAGGATTATAGGAGGAGACGGGTTGTGTTTGTCTCTTGGTTATTCATGTGTATATGGAAGGGGTTATGTGAAAGAATTCGAGGTTGGGAAGGCAGGAAATGGTGTTAGAAGATGGAGAATGAGAGAGTGTGAGGGTTTGGCCCTAGCCTATGTGTACTTGGCGATGATTGGTTCTATGTGGACGGATATGAGGAAAAACCTGTTTTAGTATTAAATTAAAGCAATTTGCAGGTATCGTAAGAATTATAGGAAAGTAAAGTGATAGAAGCTAAGGTTATGGTTGTAAGTCGAGGACAGTCCAGTGTGAAGTTATGTTATATGGAGAGCAGCTGGAGCAAAGTGTCTGAGTTTAAATATTTTAAGGGATGTTGGATGAGAAGGGAAGCGGATGATGATGAAAGTGTAGTCGGAAGTTGTGAATGGTAGGAAGGTGGCTGTAGCAATAAGATCATTGGTTAAAATAAATTATTACAAAGTCATTAGAGGTTATCTTGTCAAAAGATGATGACCCAGAAAGTGTTTGGTATGAGATATGGTCGTGGCCTAAGAACATTATTAGGAGCTCGAGTAGGTAAATGAGAGAGCTTGAAAAAGCTTGGTGGTTGGAAAAGAATTAATAAAGTGAGAAGTGAGCGTAATTAGAGAGTTATTACTGACATAAGAAAGAAATTAAGAGATATTTTGCACATTTGAAGGTGAATGTCATTAGTCTTTATGGACTAGATTGATAAGTCGGTTGCTTAAGCGCGGATGTCTATGTGGAGAGTGTGTTGGAACCGACCGGTTCGGCTGATAGACCGAAGAGAAAGTGGATGAGTCGGTGAACACAAGTGTATGAAGGAGATAAATGTGAGTTTGGGTAGGCCGAGAATAAAGGTGACAAATGATAGGAGAGAACTGGCGTGGGTATTTGATATGGGGACAGTGGTTTGTGGCGTCACATGGGCCGAGGGGATAACCTTACATTTCACGATCTTTAACCCATAGTTTAGGTCCGTCGTCGGTCCTATGATGCCTCTAGGAGTATGATTTGCCTGTGTGAGATCTCAATATTAATGGTCATAAGGTGAGAGGGGCGGTAAGGTGGGTCTTTCTTTTCGAACGTTTCAGCATCATGTTCTCCTATGCTTTTCTTTTCTCGATAGCTTGTATGATTGCGGCACCTAGGCCCCTTGGGGCAAAGAGGAAGGTGAAAAGAAAGAAGAATATATATACAATAGCTATTGAAATTATAGGGGTATATTATTACCTGGTACAGTATAGAATATAAGAAAATTTGGATTTACAAATATTTGGATTTTCGTGCTTAGAAAAAAAGAACTACTGAATTGATTACAGTACAAAGTGTTAAGTTATTGAAAATACCAGAAAATCGTTCAAGACTATAAATATATATATAATATATATATAGTATTATTTATATATATATTATTAGGGTATATTTTTAAATCTTAATAATATATATAAAATATTTATATAATATATATTCTGATATGTTATAGTATATATATAGTAATTATATAGCTATATATATTTTATTATATTCTATATACTATAACTATATACATATAGTATGAATTAAATAATATAAAATACAGAGAATATTATTATATGTAGACGATTACCGTTAATCAATACTTCTTTTCATAACAAACCGGACATTAAATAGGAGCTTATAAACATTCACAGGTAAGAGAAGTATAGATTTCTAAGGATCATTTCATTTTTTGTTTACTATTCTTTAAATGCAATCTATTTCGTGGCGGAATTCAACATGGGAAAAAATACACTCAAGTGGCCAATAGTGGGTTTCTATTCAATAGTTTTTGTTTTTTTTTTTTTAAATATTTGAAATATATGGGAATATATAATATATTATGAATATTATTGATATATAATTATAAATATTAGGCTTAGATAATTAATATATATATTAATAAATAACTTATATTTATTTTACTTATATAGTACTAGTAATATATATTATTATTAATATAATATAATTTACCTATAATCATATCTTTCAGCAAATGAAATTTAAATCGACTTAATAAACATCTTCACTAAGTAAAAGAGTTATAATTTCATCTAATATATAATATATTATTATATAATATATATATAATATATATATATATTATATATTATATATTAATATATATTATATATTATATATAATCATATATATTATATATAATTTATATATATATTTTTAACATGAAAGTTAATTCTGAAAAAAAAAATGAAAAAAGCCAAGTGGTGCAAAATAGTGGGCTTTTTCAAGGTGATTTTTTTGGAAAAATATTGAAATATATATCATAATACTAAATATAAATATATTATATATATATATATATAATATATATATTAATAATATATATGCTGTGATGTTATATATTATATACCTTTTTAATATATATTATATATAATATATATATATTATATAATGAGGTAGGTAGATTAACTATATATTAACTTATAATCTCGAGGTACTATAGGATGGAAATATAATAATAAATATAATATATATATTAGTTAATATTAATTAATTTCCTATTATATATGTATCTCTGGTAATATGTAATGGATAATATATATTACGAATAATATTTATTATAGTACTGTACTGTTCTTCATTCATATGTTTAGACCAAGCATTAAAAGACACATATTACATGAACTTTGTTTACCAATTGATTTTATCAATGAAGATCCAGATTCCTGGACTTACCTATGTTCAGGTTTCATTATTTTTTGAATTTTTTTTGGAAAAAACTCAAAGATTGGTTGCATAAAATAGTCGTGTTTGTTACAATATGTTTTTCTTTCCCGAAAATCCTCGGTGGTGTTTTATTTCGGAGTCCGGCCCAATAGTGCAACCTGGGTGAGATGTCAGACTTGGTAGTCACTGGCAGGGAGACGAACAAAAAATCGGACTGAATCTGTAAACGGAATTTCCCCGGTAAAAGATGCCATATTGACAGCAGTAAAGGAAGAGGAATGTTAGTTTGACAGCAGAGGCGAGAAGAAGGTGCATAATTTTATTGGAATGTTATATCTCATTGTTTTGAACTCGAGGGGGTAATGGTTGTGATGTCTGTCTCAAATGCTTGTGATAAGTACAGTTTTTAGATAGGGGTGTGGTGTGCTTAAGCGTCCGACGAGCCTTCACTTAACGGACGTAAATATGAGCTCGATATACGGTGGGGTTTTGCTGTTCATTTCGAGTTAGTGATGCTCTTCGTAACCTGGTGATGCTGCGGGTGATTTCCGTGCTGTTACATCCACCATCTACCTCACAGTCTGGTGGGAATTTTAGGGAGGATAAAAGAAAGAAGATTTTTATAGTCCTCTGGGTCCGCACTTCTTGCTCTCCTAGAAATACAGGATACTACGTGAGATTTTTTCAACAAATAAATAGGTTAGTTCGTTCTCCCAGGATCACACCAGTGTATTTCGGAGGTAATACGGTGCTAATGTCCGTCAGGTGTGTCCAAGACAGTCAGCACGAGCAGAGTGGATCGAATCCTAATCAAAAAACATATTTGGCAGTGAGGGTGGTGCTTTATTCATTCTAATTTTGTATTCTTTGAAGGAGCGAACTGCTGATGTTCGGGGAGAGGTGCGTAAAGCGTTGTATTGAGGTCGCAAGTTTGTTTGTAGATGTTTTGGGTGGGAGGTGTTTTGATGTATAGAGGTGTGAATATGACGTGAGTGCCTCCATGGGATCCCTTGTGGTAAATGTTTAGATATGGATTTTCTTAGTGGGGATTGTAGGGGGGAAGTGTTAGTTGCGAAAAATTTTAGGGGTTTAAGTATAAATGCTGATTTTGATTCCGCTTTTTTTCTTTCTAAGGGCAGTGGGTATGGTTATAGTTTGAATCATTAGGGATGATATCTTCCGAAAGGGATTGTCACTAAACAAGGGTTCTATTACATGTCTAGATGGTCTTTTATATTAACAATTTATTTTCAGTTCTTAGAGTGATGGATGGGGTAGTAGATGGAAAGTGAAGAAGTCCAGTATATTTTCCACTAAGTGAAACTCTGTTTTAGACAGTTATCTAATCTTACTATTGTTGGATTTGTGAGATTACGAGAGCCCAAGTTGGTTGATGCATAATTTATTAGGGGGTCGATGTATTTTGTATATCATTGTAAAGCAGTTTTCTTTATGTTACAAAGTTTGTTCTCAGTTAATGAATATAGTGCATTTAATTTATGCTCTTGGGGTAAACTACTCAAATAGTGATATTGTTTAATGTGGTCAGGTAAATAGTTATGTCAGTTTAGTAAGCAAAGGTCAATCTATGGGAACTCCGGTTTGTTTGCCTGATAGGAGTTTATTATTTGCTAGGTATACTTGTGGTGGGTGTTGGATTTTTCAAACTGGCTTATCTCAGTATGTTATTACAAGATAATGATATTGGATTTTTATTGGTGTGAAAGCACGTCAGATCTGGTTACAAGAATGGTAGATCATTTGTTTCCGAGCGATTGATAATTCTCTACATGCTATATTTATAGAAGACTTTGAGCTGGGATTGTTAGATCGTCAGCATATCGTAATTTTTAGGGACAGGGAAAAGTGGGATATGATAAATTTATTACTAGATAATTATTATTAGTTTATTTTTATTTATTATATACGTTACTTATTATTATATTAAGTTATAATTATATACTATATATATACGTATATAAGGTAATGACTCAATGGTATTTCACATATATATATTTATAGTATATTTGAGATTTATATGTATTCACATGGCCGTATTTATTAGGTACATAGTACATAATGAATTGTTGATAGTCTAGATATATATATCATTTACTTGTATTATTATATATACTATAATATTTTTATATATTAACTATATATATAATCAATAAGTATAAATATTTTATAAATAGAAGTTATGTGGCCGGGAGAGGGAAGTAACGCTGGGATCACACAAGGTGATAAATATCCTTCTGGAGTGAACGTTGTGGGAGGTACTTCTCTCAGCTCTTTCTTGGAGATATGAAGTTCGAATAGAATTTTGTATGATTTCGGGCGGAAGTCAAAGTATAGGAGATTAAGTCAATGTTAGGTTTGTGATAGCTCTCAATTAGATCTAGTTAAGATTTGAAGGTCTACTAGCACAGGTGCAACCACCTGACAATCATCAGTGGGTAAGATGTCTGTGCACGGAGACGGATTAATTCTCTCTGTACACGCGAGGAAAGTAGGTCTTCAGGACTCCGACGGCGCCTGCGTGAACTTGAATGACTTCTTCGAGGAGGATGTGAATTTGATAATAAAATGTTGATACAATCTAAGATTTTTACCCAAAGAAGAGCGATAAAGTATGAACTATTTAACTAGTTTCCGGAGCTTTCTACGGGGAAGAGTTGCTAACGCGCATACGAGGTACCTCGAGAATTAAGAATAATACATAAAGCATGAGAATATGAAGTACGATAAAAATTCTTTCAATGTGAAAAAGATTTTATTTTACCTAAATTCTGTGTTTCAGTAATATTATTGGTTTGGGAGGGTCTGACAAGAAGAGGTTAAGGTGTTAAACCACAAGTCGAATAACAACAATATACTAAACAACAAGATTATGAACTAAAATAGAAGAATACAACTTTCGACAAGGGCAATAAAGTGGTTCTGAAGGTGGTAAAAGTGATAAATTGTAAACAAAGCAATGACTAAGAAAGCCTTAGGATCAGAAATCGAAGATAGTGGAAACCGATTACACTTGTCTTCCTAATCATTGCTGTCTATTTAAATATTTGCATTTAAGTATAATTAGGTGAATTAAAATAATCATCACTCAGCATCTTTTTGTTAAATAATGATGACTTGTAACTGAATCTTGACACTCTTCAGGGGGGTAATGTTGTTCCAATGATGTGTTGAGGTATGATTTTCTGTGACGAATACACATACTATGCTGATATACTTATGTTAAAGAGGGAATTGGCTTCAGTTGCCTAATATCCCAACCGTTATTGAATTGCATGGGAGAGGTGTTCACAGTATGATAACCGTCAAGCTCTGGAACTAGAGTTCCAGGGATAAGATTCAGGGTGTTGATCCATACTTTACTATAGCAGAGTGACTATAGTATTCACTAAGGAATCCCACTTCAATGCATTATCAGCCAAAAGAATAATTGGGATAAGGAGATGCTCTCCGAATTTCGCGCATATTGTGTAGGATTCAGGTAGTGAATTCCAAATATCAGCAAATGGATCCTACAAGTATTTTAAAAATTTCCGCTATAGAAAAGGATTACAGATTTGAATTACCACATGTTTGGAAAAGCCACAATTAGAGATGGTTTTGAAGATTCAGATGAATCCCCAAGATAGAAACCCTGTCAAATATATAACACTAATTGGTATTTATACCATAATTTAAATTTTGCATATTTGACAATTGATTGTTCACATATATATCCATTTTCTATTCTGAAGGTAAAGAAGATGGCGCGCTGATAATAGCAATCAAGAGGATTTATCTTAAAGTGGGTAAACTAAGATGTCAAGGCTTCCGCAGCAAGCAACAAGTAGTAGTAAACTGTAATAGATGTCAAGTTTTTACTAATGTGTTACGAGTATGTACTTGCAAAAAAATCTTAACATGTTTATTATATAAAGAATAAAATTAAATTTGCAGACCGACCTATGGTATGACTCTTAGATAGGTTGGCCTTATCAACCTTTGTGGTATCCAATTATTTCAGCACATTATATTTTTACTATCACCTGGTGCTCCTGTGCTATGACTACATATCTATTAATGTTTTTTAATACTTATATAATCTCATACCTATACATCATACAAAAAGATAGTACTAAAAAGATCAGCAATAACGGTAATAAATATCAACAAATGTTAAGAGCGTTTTCACATAAATTGCAAGACATAAGTCATAAATAAGCACACGTATCAAGCCTGCGATGTAGCAAATGGTAAACATTCCAGACTGGTATTATAAAAAACATTTCTGAGAATAAACACACCAGAATAAGATAGCGACATGCCACTTGACACCTAAATGGATGCCATTGTCAATATCTCCCTTATAATCCTCTCACACTAAATCTAAACCCCACCCTAATTTCCACGTCGTTTCGAAGAAAGACGGGAGTGAGGAGGCAAGAGCATAGAAACAGCGCACAGGGAAGAGACTCAGGACATCTCACAAGTTTCATCAATATTTACCCAAGATTATATTTTTTTTCCAGTTTATATACAATTTTATTGTTAAATTTTTAAGATGAATTTTTCATCATTTATTCTTTATGATTAAGAATAAACGGTTCCAACAACGAAGAAAATCAAGTTAAAGGGTTCCTTGTTGATATTATCCTACAACCAAGAAGAAACAAGTAAAAGGTTTCCTGGTTGATATGATAGATATGAGGGGTGACAATAGGTACTTCCCCTTAACAATGCTGTTATAACAAGCATCGATTTTGTCGGCCTCTCTGACGGTATTATTATCTGTCCATCAAAGATTTTTCTTCTATAAGAAATCGTTGATTTTTTTACCAATTCAACTGTGAATGGACAGTTTCCTCCTCATCCATATCGTCACGATAACACAGGATTCATAAAACATGATGGCTACCGGTGTCGCCAATCCTGATTAATGTGTTTTCTTGTTTTGTTGGACAGCATACATCAGTTTGCCCAAGGGACTGTAGAAGTAACTTGGATTGGGCATTCACGCTTCAGCAGCATCGATAAATTTTTTCATAAGTCGATGTTATAATCTGGATCGAAACACAGGTACGCGAACACATAGTGTGCGGTCTGACACAGCAGTTTTTATGGTTTAATCAGAAGATGTCTCCGGACCCTAACAATGGGTATGATATACCTGCATCTCTGTTCCTGATACTTCTGGATACCGACAGAAAAGATGTTGTCTCCGTATGGTCTTGTCCTATGTAGGAGTCATCCTGAAAAACAATCAAAATACCGGCAGTTATTGAAGTCATGGAAGATTCGCCATAATTATAATAAAAAAACTATGAGCATATTATCCTAGTCCTAAGATTATTAGATCTTTATGTACTTACTGTAATAACTGTCTGGAAAGCGAAAAAATATGACCGTCAGAGTAAACTAGTCATTTTCACACTTCAACTATTTTCCTCTCACTGCACTCCATTGATTTGGGGAAATCCAGAAGTACAGTATTAATTATTGAGAACTGACGAGTTAATAATAATAAATAAAAAGAAAGAATTATCTAGACGCCAATTTAGTATTTAATAGAATAAGTTAAACATTTGATAGTTATTTAAAGCATGCGCGTATCATCCAACAGAAAATGTCTGTCTTTGGACGAGATTTCAAGTGGGTTGTGTTCATTCATAAACGACATCCACGTTGATTCAATAATATATGAAAAATTTTGTAATTTATGTAATAATATACATAAGATAAGATTAATATTTGAAATAATCTAGGAAGTCTTTTTTCTGATTCTTTCTATTTTCTGTATACTTTATTGTGTCATAGAGTATGGGCCCTATTTTAATTTTGCAAGAGAGAGTGTCTAAATCAATCCAAATGTATAGATGTGAAATACAGAGTAAATCATCGGATTATCTCCTCAGAGAACGTGAATTTATGTCATAGAACTTATGTGTACTTAAAATTACGCACTAAGTACTTATCGCTCTAAGTACTTGTACTTTCTTAAGCTAAAGTACTAAGTAGATATGTTTTTAGTATTTTCGACCAAAAATTAAAAGTTTACATACATATATACAGCTGTCTTTCTCTTATCATTTTAAAATGCTGAACATCCAGTTTGTGGGAGGTAGGCGGTTCTTCGATGATCTTTATAAAACATGAAAATAATTTTATCTGCTCATTTTGGTTTTTGATATATGTATACGTGTCAGTCTACTACTAATAAGATTATCCGTACTTTCACCCTGTCTTTGTATACTGTGTCGAATCTCTACTACTAAGACTTTTTTGATTTTTTAGTTTTAATAGTTGTAATTTTTATCTACAAGCATAACAAGAAAGAAGCCAGACACACGATAGATCGAATTTATACAAGAGATCAGAGTACACCTAGGAGGTTAAATTTCTTCAGTCTACCATTGATTTTCGAAGTTAAAGTGTTTGACGTATCAGTGGCCTACACTAGAAAGATCATACGCAGATTACCAAAACAGCTTCGATAAGTAGAAGTATAAGCCAAGGAACATTAAGTTCAGAAGGAATTTTTGGCAAATCTGTTAGCAGTGAAGGGGCTATTTATAGAAAATAAAAGATAGGAATAAGGAAGTTGTTCTTTTTTTCAGATAACTTTATCAGAACTTTGGTACTGATCAAGTACTTAGGTATTTGGTCTCCAGCAATTTATGATATTTGATAGATGCAGTCAGGAACGCCACTGATAAGATACGCACTTTTGTTATCAATAATTGATGATATAAGGTCTTTATTTATGCTATCAGTATCAGGACACAGTGGGTCTTTTATACACCCTGAGACAAGGTTAATAAGAATGATTGGTTCCTTTTTTCAATTAGGCCAGTCTTCAATGGGAGTCGATCATGAAGTTACTTCACTACTAGAAGAGTAATTAGGCAGATAGTTTATATGTGAACCACGGCTAAGCATTTTTTAACTAAGCAGGGGTCACCACACCAACGTTATTTCCGTATAGTTAAGAGAGGTAGAGTATGGAGGGCAGATATAGTATGTGCTGTGAACGTTAACTTTAAAAGGACCATTCCGTAAAAGCATGATGCACTTCTGGTATTGGCATTGACCCTGGAGTTTTCATAAAACTAAGAGTCTTTTTTGAAAACCAACTGCCCCTTGAAGGTTTATATTTTAAAGGATGCTTTCTGTAACTCGTCTGATAAGCGGAATCTTCTTACTTGCGTAAATGCTTCTCTCGACCGATCCATTATAAGTAAAGAGAACAACACTTATATTATTTTTTTAAGAAGTCGTCTCCCCTAAAGCTGATCTCTATGGAAAGAGCCCCAGGTGGACTCGAAATCCAAAGAAGTATTTTCGGCGGTTTGCTTTGCTTATGTATGCGAACATGTCTACGGAGATCGTGGAGAGCAGCATCGTGCAGAACATTATAACGAACCTTCTTTTAAGGGCCCCGATTCATATGCACGTATGTCGAGAAGTCATATTTCGGGAGAGGCTTTATTCCAAATAGTCCGCTAACCGTTTCCATCACAACTCATATTTTTGCAAATAGACATGTTAGTAGCATATGGTCGGTATAAACTAATGAATTTTAATAACCACGGAGGAAAGGTCTAAGGGATTTGACAGCCCACGCACCGCAGTAAGTTCTTTATACATCAACTCATAAATTTTCTGAGCCCATTGTGAAGGGAAAAATCAGGAATTGATATAAAGCAATTTTTGCCTGCGTTTCTCCCTCGTCTTGATTTGAGAAAGCAAGCTACCATGCTTATTTTGAAACATCTACATGTAGCTCCATGGGAGAAACCTCCGGACTATAACGGGACACTCTAAACAAGTGGGATTTTACTAAGGCCTCCTTAATCTTGACGTCAAAGTGTCTGGCTGAACTGTGCGGCGTCCATTTAATGGGACTCTACACCAGTCTGGCATGACTTAAAAAGGCTATACTGATTTGAGAACAATCTGCGGTCAACACCTATAAATGTTATTACATCTCCAGAAATCTGCGTCGTTAATCTCGATATTTAACGTAGTGGGGCGGATAATTATTCTATAAAGCTCCCGTTGGAGATTTCCTTCTGAAGGGCATAGACTCCTTTCCGGGCATAGTTTTGGTGATCAGCCAAGAATTTCCAAGCCGTCAGTAAACGACACAACCAGGTTTTTACTGGGTTAAGTTTGTACCCATTTTTCTCTAGTGCAGAAAGGACACGATCCAAGGTGGTTAGATGATCATCTAGATTTTTACTTACAAAAAATAATTACATCTAAAATTATTCAATAAAAACCTCGAGCATGGCATCTTCCAATCTCGCGAAAACAACCATAACCACGTTGAAATGTTGCTGATCTCATTGCTTCTTACAAGCGCAAAGGGCATTGTTTAAAAATATTTCGTGTAGCTGTGCAAAGGGGGTGGACAAAAGGCAGTTGTTTTCAACAATCCTTTTTTATATTCAAGGCTACATTGACTACTTGTAAATTCATCCACGTGACCATACGAATCTCATTGGTTGTAAATAGACTACCGAAAGTCATAATTGATAGACGAAAATAATTTCATTGGTTTGATGCGAGATAACGGGAATGGAAATCGGTCATTAGTAACGACTCAATGTTTAATTTCTCGGTATCGATACATAATCGTACTTACCGTCAGGTTTTTGCGGACCGGAACCGACACGGACTGATAGGGGATTTACTGGTTAACATAATATCATGCTCCAACAGTTTATGAACATTGGTTTTCTATTTCTTGAGCCAAAGGACCCTGGAAACGACGTACTGGTAATCTCACAGGTCGACCAGTTTCTACCTCGATATTGTGTGTGATATTAGCCACTCCAACGTCGTGGTCACCGAAACTGAGAGCCGATTTGTTTTAATAACACTGCGATTAATAATCGTTCTTTTTCGAGGTCAGAGATAGGAATATCCGCAAAGCAAAACTCCTCCTCCAACTTAGTGGGGGGACATACGTCTGCCTTTAAAGTTGATTTCGGATTCGCCTTTTACGGCCAGTTATTAATTCTGAAGAATACTCTTCTTCTTCCAAAAGAAAACAAGCTTACTACTACAAGTACCCTTCCTAACATGACATGAGGTTATCGGAAGGATTAAAATAGAGCGATCTTACACGAATCTCGCAAATCCAATACCACCAGGAATTGGTACAACGGATCCCATTGGCTCTGATTGAAAACCTTACAAAGCAGAGACTTCTAGAGAAAGGACAACTTACATTTCACCATCTACAGGAAAACGGTGGGAACATTATATGGACTTAATCGGTGACCATTCTAATTAAGAAGGGGATGTTTGTAGACTCTCATCGCTTAGCTAACGGAATGTTCTATAGCAATCATTAGTATCTATGTACTATTCCCCCTGGTAGTTTTAAAGTCTGGAGAAGGTCATGTGTCTTTTAAAGCGACAGCCCCTAAACTAGAGGAGCTGGCATAAATTCCTGGGGAACCACCAACAAAATGACGGACATAATCACTATCAGGGAAGTACAGATTACATTCAGTGTAGAAGTCAATAGGTACTGAATGTTCTC
>JABUQX010031626.1:0-25000 GCA_015478945.1 Trachelipus rathkii
GGAAGTGTAGTACACCAGGAAAACAAATTCATAAGTAAAACTTACATAGTCTTGGGGAGAGATGGGTGATGATGATGATGATAGATAATAATGAAAATAATACTAATAATAGTTATTAATTATACTATATATTAGTATTATAGCATCGGTATATTGAATGTTTAATATATTAAGTATAGTATATATTATATCGTTATATTTATTATTTTATCATATAATCTATATATTTATTATATTATATATTGTATATATTATAGATTATATATATATGGTAGACTGTACAATATAATATATAATGATCATTAGGATACTAAAGTACTAATAATGATAATCTATATAGTATATATATAGTGGAATGAGTGCGAGTGACTCTCTATGCATTAGTAATACAAAATAGTACTAATTCCTAAGGGCTTCAGCCTTGGGAGCGGCCTCTCATGGTTATATTCTTAGTTCGGTGCATCATTTGTATTTGAGATCTAGTCATAACTATTAGTGTTATATTTTTACTTATATATATATATAATGTATTAATTTCAAAGTTTCATAAAGTATTGTAGCTTGTACTCTGATAAAATGTATTTCTTGTCTTGTACTTGATACGATGTACTGTGTACTTGTACTTGTACTTGAACAAATTCTATAGTACTTGTACTTGTACTTGAACTATTCTAGAGTACTTGTACTTGTAACTTGTTATGAAAAGTGATTATTAAAAACTGATAAATAATATATATATATATATATTGATATAATATAGTCAAATAACATGTTCCTGCATTGCCCTGCAAGGTGGTTGTTGGTAGTTGAACAGGTTTTGAGCTTCCGAAACAATTATTTCACTGGTAACTGCCTAAAGCACTATAGATTTTGATTGTAGAAGAGAAATTAAAATTTTCTTCAGTGGATGTCGATTCGAGAATAAATGCAATTCACCCTTTTAGAAATATAAGTTTCAAATTTCTTCTTCATTTTTTACATTTTTCATTTAATATATATATAATTACTTATATATATATATATATATTAATATATTTAATATATTTTATATATATTATTATATATTTAGTATATAGTATATATTAATTCGAAATTTTGACAATATAGACTTTGACTTTCTTGTATGCTAAAGTCGCGTTTTGTTTGTATTTGTGTTTTCGATCGTAAGAAATTCTGAGAGTTTGTTCGTTTTTTGCTAACTTAGTCAAAATCGAAGATGATTACCACACGTAAGGATTTCTCTTAATTTTTTATAGGTTGCTTTTCCTGTGATACCTGGATTTAACACGGTCTTGCGAATGTGTAACAAAAAATGAAGGGCTTGAAGTGCATCAGTGTTTGATTTAAATGGTACTTTCGATGCCAATAAAAATTGCTTTAATCTAATTTCTTACAAATCGATAACTCCATCACAATACGTTGATTACATTATTTGTAATAATAACCATTTGTTATTTTTTTATTCTGTGTTCCGAATCGAACGGGTTCCATCACACAGCTGATTCTAATTGTTTGCAAAACCAAAAGTAAACCTCAAGAAATCGTGTTCGTTTTTTTATGACGCCTCAGGATCAGGAGTGCCACGTAGTGCTTAGAATGCGATGTAAGTGATAAGGTTTAAGTTTTTCTATCTAAGGTGTCCATTTTTAAGGGGTTTTCATCTGTAGACAGCTTTGGAGAATGGATTTTTGAAGAGATATAAGGGTGCTATTGAGGTCATAGTGATACCTGACTGCTAATTCGTCTTTGCGTCTTGGCGAGATGGGGGGATTAGTTAGGAACGGAATAGCCATGCGTTTGAGGCTCATCTTGAGTTTATAGGAAGTTATTTGGGAGTTTAACATTAGAGGCGGAAATAAGTACGTTCCAGATTCGCAAATTTATAGATTTGTACAACGAATGTGGTGACTTATCAAGTTCATGGAATGATCGCTTTTTAATCTTAAAGAAGAATGTGTCAGGCTGGTTGTTGGTTAATAAAAGATTATAAGAAACTTGATTTGTGGAAGTTTTGTTTTAAAGATTTTTCTCTAATCTGAAAAGGAAGATTGGAAATGTTTTGATTCGTTGAAAGTTTAAAAGTTATTTAGATACAGTCAGGTAGGGAGTAATTGGAAGTTTGTGGATCAGGCGCGTGCCGAGATGCAGTATTGATACCAGTGATAGGATGTTATCGGCATTACTTAGATTCCAGGTGCAGCCTATCTACTAGCTGAGCCAGTTATGTACTTAGTTCACGAAGTTAGATTGAATTGCTATTAGCTAATCGGGGCGAGGGTTGGCACCTAAGATAGCTTCACGAGATATACCGAGGTTAGTTTTATTGAGAAAACAAAGTAAACAAGTTTATCAAAGGTTAGAAAGGGGATAAGGGGCCTAAAAAAAAGCGAAAATTTTTACGGGGAAGGGATTTTTTCATGGAAAAAACTTCCAATAGAAAATAAGGTTGTGTAGGATGAACAAGAAATGAAATGTTCAAATTTTTATGATAAGAGATAGAAATAAAAAAAATTAGTTCCAGTAATCTTGGACCTTAGCGATAAATAGAAGTAGCAAGCATACTAATACTTACTACTTACTTGGAGCTAATTTTTTTTTTAGTTTCATCTCCTTTACACTATAATTGGGTAAATACGAAGGTGTTTAGATAGAATGAATTTCTTAGTATTTTCCCTTTCTCTTTAATTAGGACGTTTCGTTTTTCATTTTGGTTGCTCGAACGGCTCGATAAAATGCTCTTCTACGCCAGTTTTAAGGATAAAAAAGCACGGAATTATTTCCAAACATCAAACGGCCGGGCGATTTCGTGAATGGCTATGATTGATTTTAAACATATGCGAATCAGCTGTTGTGGATGGAATACGAACAGGAAATAAAAAAATAAGAAATGGGTTTATATTACAAAATAATTGAATAAAACTATTTGTGATTGGAGTTTTATTTATTTTAATGTGTCGGTTTATAAAGCCTGATTTTATTGAAATGGAAAACTTCATCATTCAGATGGGGGGCGGGGCCTAACTAACACTGCCATCTTGTTGTTTACATTTTTTTTTTTCCGTAAGAAACAAAAGTGTTAATAATATATGATTATTTGGCAAGAACGGGGAAATAGCATCTTGATTAAGGAAATTCCCTTACGTTTATGAGATCATTTCTTATAAAAACTATCTTTACGGTAGAGTTGTTTTTGACAAACGGAAACGCAACGTTTTCGGGCATTTCTTTTGTAAGCACATCGAATGCAAAAATACGAAAGAATGTCTTGCTATATATTATTATTTAATGTGCTGCTGGCTTGGCAATATAAATAAGAAGGGGAATAAGACGGGATACCTACTACGTTTTTTCTCTCTTTCTTAATTGTTTGGTTTCCGTTTAAAGGAAGAAGAAATGCCCTCATGTCCTTTGAAATGCAAGACAATTTGGCTTCAAGACCAAAACAAGTCTGCTCCTAGCTCGGGGTGTGAGGTGCGTGTAGATTGGACAACAGACTTCGTACCAACGATATCCAGTCGTAACTGGAATGATAATAGTCAGGAAGAATATAGTGAGTGCAATTCATTAAAAAGAGGATGGTGCCTCCTATCTATGGGGGAAAAGAACATATATTCTTTGAGTTTATAAACTATCAACAAGTAATAATCGCAGCCAGTATCTCCTTCAGGATGGGCGGATGGCATAAGCGCCATACAATCAGATGTGTGTTTTAGATAAAAAAAATATACAAAAAAGAAGGAGTGTAGGAACATTTCAAGGAGTATGCTGCTGTAGGTATGTACTATAATTAATATAGGATAATTGCTTTATATGTATGGAAGTATCTAAGATGAGTAACTATCTGTGGCCTATCAAGAGAAGATGTTGCGAGTAATCTGAGATCTAATTATAAATTTTTTAATTATTAAATAATTTAATCTAATATTTAACAAAAATCGCTTAATACGGCTGCACATAAACTAAAAGTTGAGCAATGGGTAAATGTAGTGTTCGATTTAATATTGTATATATAATATTTAAAATATTAAAAAAAAATTATTTATGTTTAATTTAATAATTATCTATTACAAATTTATATTTATACTTTATATATTTAATTATATTTAAAACATAAATTCCCATCCTGGGGTTAGTGATTGGGGTTAGTAGGATTAATGCTAACCCAACATTTACTAATTTATAAAATACCACTTGACAAATTCACCTAATCTATCATACATAATTTATAATATGGAAGTTTCAACAATAATGGTTGATGGTGTGTTCCTTTTGACTATCGTCTCATCTGTGTCTGAAGAATCATCTCAAGAAGTTTTAATACTCAAATAGAGTTTTAATGCTCAAAAAGATACAATGAAAGAGGTTCAGAAATTTCATATATCTTGAATTCGAAAACTATTCATCTTTTTGCTTTATTTCATTCTTTAGAACTTTAAGTATTAATAACTAACCCTTTTGAGGGGAATTTATCCTTTTCAAGTGGTAAGTTTAGTAATGATGGTAAAATCTTCTTGTTATTGTTTTGGCTGACTTTTATGAAAACTTTTCTTTTCCTTCTTTTTATTTGCTTTAATTGCTTTTAATAAATTGATTTATTGTTGTTGATCTTCAACTCAGTATAATATTGAAATTCCAGGCAATTGAAAAGATTATTTCCAGTCGTTTGAAGTAGGTTTTATCCTTATCCTTAATTAAGTCTGTAGCGTAGTCGCGCGTGGGTGACCAAAAATTGGTCTGAAAAATAAAAAATCCAGTAATACAAACTATTATTCTCCCCACCGTTGTTGGGACAACAACGTGGGGTAAAGTTACTGTATCTTTTTCTATGTTTGTTTTAATAAGGTTATAAATAACTTATTAGTTTTTATATAATAAAAAATTTTAGCTTTCCTTTATAAGAATACTTTTTTTCCTTTTCAAATGAAAATTTAAATTTATAAATAAAACTTCCTTTGATAGTTTTCCACAAATGGCTTCATAAATAACTCTTGTCCTTGTTAAAAGGCTTCCTTGGCATAATTCAAATCAACTATTTTTATAACTTTACACGGGGGAATGCTTGGGATTTAATATTTCAAATAAAAATTCTTTTCTTTAAAAATGTACAAAAACTATAATTGTATAATAATAAAATTTATTTTCATCAAAATAAATGCCTCATTCTCCTTCTCAACTCCTCTTCCGAAATAATATGTCCCTGGCCAGCAAAGTAACCAAGAGCATAAGTTATATTCTTCATTGCAAGCTGTTCAATTTCTTGTTCTATTTTGAATTCATCTGAGAGTTTTCTTCTCTTATCCATAGGGTGAACCTCTATTCTGCCTTGGAATCTATCTGCCCTTTGATGACTGGGCCTTGGTAAATTGGAGAAAATTGGTTGCATGGCTTCCTCACTCTGTTCCAGTAAACCAGATAAGGTCCTTTTAGGGATTGCTCCAGTGGACGTGGAAGGGTTATTATCATGTGCCACCCCCTCGGGAACTAATAACTCTTCCGGGGATGTAAACATTTGTTGCCCAGTGACCTCCCCAGTGGGGACAATGGAAACAGAATCCGTCTCCATTGGTAAACTATGAAGACTAGTCTGGACTGGTCTTTCAGAATCAGAAGAGGAGGGCATTAAATCTGCTTCAGTAATATTTAGAACATTTGTTTTGATTTTTGTTCCTTGACTTGTAATAAAGATGGTTCTTGTAATGGTCTCTGAGGGAGTTGTTGCCCTTTCAGAGGTAATTACCGATGAAGTATACCGATGAATATATATAATATATATATATTAATATATATATATATATATATATATATTATATATATATATTATATATATATATAATAATATATATAATTTATATTAGTATATATTTATAATATATATATTATTATTATTTATCTTCTTAAAATATTTTATTTTAATAAATGTGAACTATTACACGCGGATGTCCACATTTAACAGTTAAAAGATAGTTGCTCGCGAGCTACGGTCTGGGCACAGCCGCAGTGTAGAGATAGTATGGTTTCGTTAACCAGTGCTTCGAGATATATATATATTTATATAATATTATATATATATATATTATATATATATATATATATATATTTATTATATATATAATTATATATATTATAAAGATATTTAATAGGGTAAAGTATTGGTAATGTAATCGGCGTATGGCAAAAGTTTTTGGATCGGTATGGCATTGAAAAATTGTGAGTACTGCTGTATCGGTTCTTCTGGACTAAAATTTTGGTTATCGTGCAAACTATATATATATATATAGACCATTGTTTACTTACAATCTAGTGAACATTAATATAGGTGCAAGGTAAGGTACAATTAAATACATTTTAAATATTTCAAGAAAATATTATAATAATATAATTAAACTTTGTAATTGCAAGTAGACAGTGTAAACGGAAGGTAGGGGGGAGAGTTGGAGATTATTTTTGTTATGTTGTGTTGATATTATTGTAGGTTAAGCATTTCCACAAAATTGGTGAAGGGGAACAAGTATTGGCTACGTACAGGGCTCTACTTCTGGTATGTCTACTTGGTGGATTAAGAATAAGCATGGGGACTTCATTATATGTGGAGTGTAAACACCCTAGAATATGGCTAGAGAACAAGAAAAGCGATTGCTTTTTTGGCTTTATTCCAGAATTGGCTAGATCAACGAATAACTATGATGATGCCATTCTGCATGGTGAATATTACAAAAAATATGGAAGGTAAAGGAAGGCAATCTCATTTCCCATACCAGATATTCCTTCATAGAACACAGTTCCTCATAAATGAAACTACCTATCCTCTCATCACCCCTTCTAGTAAGTAATTGTTTTATGACGTCCATGACATATAAAAGGAAAGAACATTATCGTTTTCTCAAATATAATGTAGAGCTCTTGTATTTATATATATATAGTTATATTATATATATATATATTATTATATATATATATATATATATATAATAATATATATATAATATTAATTAGATATAATATTATATATATATATATATATTATATAATATATAATATATTAAAGAGGTTTTTTTCTTTTTTCATTTTTCTAGAAGCAATGATGAGCTCATTGAAACATGCTTAATATGCTTAAATCCTTGAAATTGAGGAATTAACTGTAAAATTGAAAATGGTGGCATGTTGGGTTCGAAAAATGTGCTTCAGGGATTTTTAGGAAATTGTCAAGATCCATCTAAAACAGCTGATAAAAACTGCTATTGATTAGAGATGTTAAAGTGAATAACAACGACCGGTTTTTTTTTTTATTTAAAAAAAAACATGTTTTTTTTTAATTAAAAACACGTTGATAAAACCAATTGATTTTTCCTGTTTTTTTTTTTTGTTTTTTTGTTTTTAAATAATATATTTTCTTACTTTATTTTGTTATTTTTCTTTATTTTCAATTACAATTTCTTAACTATAGATTTACAGATTTTTACTATAATTAATTATACTGTAAAATAAGGCATATATTGAAATAAACATGAGTAATAAAAAAATGCCAAGTTTATTCAACATTACACTTCTTACATTTGAAGCGTAAAAACTGAAGTATGTACATGAAATGAATATGATCAGAAATGAGTCAATGACTATAATGTTATTTACTTACATAAATAAAGAATAAAAAAATAATATTAAGTACCAATAAAGTTGTAATAAGTATGATAAGGCCTAACTAAATTACTAAATTTTTAAAAGAACCATTAGGGGCCTTCATTATAATTCCTTGGTGGTTGTGGCTGATCGTGCTTCTGCATCTGAATCCTAGACTGTTTCATATGGCTCATACTGATTAATTGATTCCTCATCCTCAATGCTATTATTTGGGAAGAGAGGGAGGAGTCAGATCTGACATCAAAGATATGGGAGAGGTGTATTTAGATTCTGGTTCTATCAGACCTTCAGTGTCCTTTACAGAGAAAACTGAAAGCTAACCCTGACTGAGAATTCTGGCTGATAGTGTATGTGGTTTCGTGGTGAATATGATGACGTTTAACTACTACTACCAACTTTTACATTAATTTGAAAAAAAGTACCAGGAAGGCTCTGGCTGCTCCGTGCTCTTGTCAATTCCATTATGATTATGAAATAATAGTTTTTATGATGTTCTTTGTGAAGGCCTGTATCTTTTTTTTTGAATGGATAATTTATTGGCATGTGCGGAGACTTCTCTCACATGCAGCTGAAGTGGCAGGAGGGTCTAGAATTCGGGAGGCTACTTTTGATATTTTGCAATGCTTACATAAACTAATCCATGCTGCAGACGAAACATTGTTGGAAAGTGAAGCCGCAGGAGATATTTACCATACTGGGAAGAAGTCGCTCTGACCTGGAAAATTCATCAATTTCACCTTACTTTATTTTCAAATCCACATCTTAGCTTTCCTTGCTCAGCATTTGGTAAGCTTCTGAATAAGCTTGCAAAACCTGAAGAAAAAATTATGAAATTTATATGTGTTTTGCTTGTATTTGTATTGTATAATTATATATATGTGTTTTATAAAAAAAGTGAAAAGTATAATATTATATATAATTATTATTATATATATATTATATATATATTATTATATTATTATCATATATATATATATATATATATTATATATTAATAATTAATATATTTTATTATATATATATTTATTTAAACATTCAATACTATATTAACATCATCTCAATGCATAATATTATATTAATATATATATATATAATATATAGCATATATTATACACATACTATATATATATTTGACACTTTATTGTTCTTCACATTGAGCAATTTAAACAATCAGATTTATCAGTGATAGGAAAGTGTCAACTGGGACGGCTTAATTTATTTTTGAGCTCTTATTTTCTGCTTTGTTAGCAATTTTCATTTCTTTATTTTACTTCATTTTTCTTGATTTTTCTGGGTACTCTTACTCTCTTTTGATTTCCCAAGTATTAATCATTCTTACGTCATACTGGGCATTTTTCATGCCATTCGTATGTGTTTGTTCTTTCCTTTACCGTTAAACTATATTTTCACCTTCATGCAGCAACAATGTTTACAAGTGTCTTTTACCATTTGTAATGTATGTTTTCCCCCTTAACCGTAATAGGAGAATGACGGTTTTGTTTTGTCTTCAGCGTATTGTTCAAAAAATTTTTGAATAATTATCAACTTAAACCCATATTAATGTATAACTTTAAAATATATCTTAATTTTATATCCTGTAATCAACTGTTTTCTATAACGAAGTAATAATAATATTTAGTAGATTTGGTATTGATAATTTAAAGAATTTAATAAAAAAAACAAAAAAAAGAATAAACACATAAAAACAAAAAAACAGCTGTTTAAAAACGATTTTTTAAAAAAAACACGTTTTAACAACTCTATCATTTGATTGCACATTCGGTTATAAAAAAATGGGGTGCCGTTTGTTCATTAAGTGTGATTATTTTGCACTCGCATTTGGACTTTTTTATCCTTGAGGAATTTAGGGAGATGTTAACAGTGAAAGACTGTGAAAATTTCACAGGATATTCAGCACTAATGGAAAGGGCGATATCAGGGCGTTGGGGGGATAGTGAATGAATGGGTGATTATATGCGGGTTTTGATAAGAGAAGCCAAATCGATTCACAAAGAAAACATGGATGAAAAAGTACTTATTAAATGCAATGTAAGCATGTTTTTTGGCATATTAGCATTGATTATATTTTGGGGATTTAGTACGAATCTGATAAGTAAATGTTATTTTTTAGTAACTGGTTGTAAAACTTTTAACCTTCAAATAAAAAAATTGATTTTAAAATAAGTAACATACATGGTAAGCATCATAAAAACCCTTAAAATTATGACGTAAATTGCAAGGTTGCCATATATGTAGAATGATAGAAAACAAAATAGAGAGATTTGTGTTCAAAAGGCGGCAAAAAAATATATAATAAGTTCAGTAAAAAAAATAAATTAACAATTTTTTTGTGTTACTACGTGTTATTTTATTTTTCTGAAAGTTTCGCAATTGTCTTTAAATAGATGGGATAATACAGTTAGCCTATTAACACAATAAAAAAAAGGCCGATAAGAAGATACCCCAAATAGGATCTATCGGTACACTCATTTAAAAGTTTGAGAACGTATAACTTAAGACTGACTTTTTGTCCATTTAAAAGATGTTCACAGAATTGGACACAATTTCGTTATATTTTATATGTTTTATCATTAGTTTTATGTATTTACTTTAAAAGCTAACGATTCCCCTAGGCGAATTCTAAAATCATTTTTCCTTGTTGTGATGGAGAAGCCCTCTTATATGCTGTTAGGTAATTTTTGTGGTCTTCTTTAATAAATGTTGGAAATATTTTAGCTCGGGTTATCTATCTTTAATTGTTGCGACTTCCAATATTGAGGGTATGTCTAATGTGGATTTGTATAAGAGGTTATTAAATCCTCTTTTTCAGAACATATGAAATGGTTCCAACGTTCTTATCACCAGTCGAAAGCATTCACGATAGAGACAGCGCGAGCTATTCAATGGCTATAGTGGTCTTTTAAATATATGCTTTTTCCCGTCTTTTTGCTTTAATATGCTCTGTTTCTTAATTATTTTATTTGTTCTCTTCCTCTTTTTTTTTTTTTTTTTCCTGATGGATTCCAAGCTTTTATTATACTACGAGCTATCATTTTGTTTCATTCAATATGGTATTGTCGAATTAACTTTTTCAAGTGTTCATTTCTAGTTTTTTTCCTATTAATATACTAGGGGAGTTATTGATGTTTTACATTTTCTGCGTTATTCTTTTAAATTTTATTATCAAAAAGGGGTCCAATCAGCGATATCTTATGCTATGGTGAACTAAAAGTTTATTAGAGAATTTTTGGTAGTTTTTAGGAGGAGATGGAAAGTGGAAATTCAAGTATTGTTTCTTTATCTGTACAGATTTAATTGTAGCCAGACAATTCTATCAAATTTCATTTCGAATTATTTTAGAACATTCCATCAAGAAATTATTTTGTTATTTTATTGTTTCTTTTAAGAAATATAAAATTTTAAACTTAGATTTTCTCCACTGAATACCTATTCTCATGATAGTATGTTGTTCTGGATGTTAAATATTAACAAAAGTGTCTGTGAATGTATCGAATGTAAAAGAAGGGATTGAATGGGGCATTTTCATTAGAAATGTTTTTTTTTTTTCCTAACTATAAGCCTGGGTCAGTCTAATATATATATATAAAGGATGAAAATTGATCAGCTCAAGTGTCCTACGTTAATCTACAGATAAAGGAAAAATTCCCTAGATGATATTTTTCATCCTCTACACCAAAGATTGCTACATAAAAATTTTTAAGGTTACATGAGACGTTTAAGATATGTTTGATTGGACCGCTTTTTCATATAGAAATTTAAAGAATTAACGGCAGAATTCTTATAAACAATTAACTTCACCAGATATTTAATAAGAGAAACTATAAGAAACTTTAAAAATTTATTTACCCATAAATTGATTGATAACCTATGCTCAAATAGTTTTTTTCCCCTTAAGCTGGAAATATCAGCCCGAAAAAAAGGGAAACGGACAATTAAATTATTTTAAGAGCAATATATAAGCAAAAGACGGGAAGACAGGCTTATATTGATGCTCTTAATAAGCTCATTGAAACTGAGCTTGTGCTCTCTACTCGTGAGCGCTTTCGGAATGGTGGGAGTAGTAACGTATACCGTTCTAATGTTCTGAAAGTGGAATGTAATAGCTTTAATATCTATCAAACGAATATCTCAACATAAGAATAGTTTCACAAAATAAAGATCATAACCCGAGCAACATATTTCAACATTTTAAGCAAATACCAAAAAATCCATGATAACAGAATAAGAGGGAGCTTCTGATTGGATAGATCAACAATTTATGGGACAACCCTCAGATATCGCCTTCTTGAGAAGATCGCGCAATGACTAACATGATATTAAAGCAAGGGTCCTTTTCATGTCACATCTTCAAAATGACAATGCGTTAGTGTACACTAATCTCTCGGAAAGTTATAAAGAAAAGTTATTTTTTCTTTTTTTCTTTTTTTTTTATTATTTACGACCCAAAATTTTAAATTTATTCACAACTTTGGGTTAAAAAAAGTAAAAAATAAATTTATTCTTTGAAAATGGTCCGAAGTTTGCTGATGAATGCTCATTCATCATAGTATCAATTGTTTTAGTTTTATTCAAAGAATAATTTAAAGAAAATTTCTTCTTTTGAAAATACATTTCAGGAGGGCTGAAAAAAAGCATCAAATCTATCATGTTAAACTAATGTGATATTGAGTTTTTTGTTGTTATTTTATTATTATTATTATTATTATTATTATTTTATTATTATTATTATCCATAAATTTTTCCCGAATATTATATAATGATTATATCACTTTAATTAAAATTAACTACAAAAGACAAATTCAAACAAATACAAACTTATGAGGAAAACAGATTCCATAATTTTTTACTTAACAATGTGGCTTATATTTTATTTGATATTGAAATGCTTATGGTGGTTTGTGGAGATAATGTGTCTCTCTGAAGTGTGTGTGGAAGTTCAAAGGTGATCATCTTATCCTCAACATGTTGAACGCTTCTAATAAAAAAAGGTTTTTTTAAAAAGCTTTTCTAAAAAAAGTCTTTATTAAAAATATGATTAGAAGATATAAAAGGTTTGAAGGCTGATTTTACTTAATATTTATTCAATTCGACTATCCAAGATTTGGGCTTTAAGACTAGAGCTCACAGCATAGATATTGACAGATCAGATCTTCTAGAGAGACTCCACTTGTTAATTCCAGACAGTTTTAAGTAGAAATATGTAAGGTGTGGGAAGCGAAAAGTTCGGTTAAGACGAACAAAAATTCTGGGTTCGGTACAATCCTAATATATTATATTATTATTTTTATATTAATATAATATATAATATTTATATTTATATATATATATATATATTATATTATTTATGTATATATATCTAATATATATATATATTATTATATATATATATATTATATATATATATATATATTTATAATTGGCAGATTTTGAAGCTTACTTAAAATAATAATTCAATATAAAAATGTTGTCATCATGGTGTATGCGACATAGTTTTTCCAAGAATTACACTACAATTGCAAAGTTATTTAAATATAATATTTTATCTTATAAAGACAAATGCTGTTCAAATAGATACAGTCAGCTTTCTAATAACACTTTTAATTATTTAAAAAAGTTTAATGTGAATTACATAAATGTAAATTCTCACATAGAAAATCATACAAGAAAACTTTTTACATCAGTAAATGTAAGGTCCGATAAAACGGATATACCTGATTATTTAAAGGAAATTGCAAATGAAGTTTCTGATATTCAGGAAAATTTTGTTGAAGACCTTGAAGAGCTCATCAACTATATGGAAGAAGACATTATTGATTATTTTTTGTCTAGAGCAATATCATTTGAAGAATTAGAGAGCAGCTTTATTGTATCTTGTCCATCATGTGGAGACCGAGAAAAATCACATGATATGTTTATAGATAAAAACTCTGGTAATATTTGTAAACTTTTCTTCACACACATATAAAATTTAACTATAATGCATAAATTTATTAAAGTAAATCTAATAATATTTCATAGGCTATGTAGTTTCTTTTTATTGTATAGATGGAAAATGGAAGGACATCATTAATTATTTGATTAAATTAGATTAATATAATATTGAAAAATTAATAATAAAATTTTTATTATCAATTAATATTTTTCATAGGTTATTGTGTTTGTCCTTGGTGCTGCGTTGATGGAAAGTGGGAAGATATCATGAAATTATTTGATTCACATGATCACTCTTTAAGTAAAGAAGAACTTGACGAATTTTTTTGTGAACTTGAAGCCATTGATGAATCGCATTCAGACCTTTTACAAACATCTTCATTCAAGGTTTTGTTTTAATTTGT
Organism: Trachelipus rathkii; assembly: GCA_015478945.1. Lineage (NCBI taxonomy): Eukaryota > Metazoa > Arthropoda > Malacostraca > Isopoda > Trachelipodidae > Trachelipus > Trachelipus rathkii. The sequence goes on from JABUQX010031626.1 coordinate 13,995, forward strand.
GATTGGTGTTATTCTCTTAATATATGCCCCCCTATACCATATTATACTTGTATCAAAACTTAAACTTGAAGCATAATAAATTATTGTTTTAACATCTGCAAATTATAGACACACGTTTACATATATATAAATTATATATTATTATATAATATATATATATATTTTATATATTGTAAATTTATATATATATATATATATATATATATATATATATATATATATATATATATATATATTATATATATATATATATATATATATATATATATATATATGTCAGAGGACATTTTTCAATAGTAAAATAAAGATATTTATTTATTAAAAAAATATTTGCACATGGATAAATGGGGCATTTCATGACAATTCAACCAAAATTTTTGACATTTGTAACCATCAAGTCTTGGATTTTGCTTAATTTTTGCTATATAAGAGAGTTTTTGACGCAGATTCCAATGGTGCCACTCCCATGTCTCTACGACCAACCGTTCTCGAGATGTGGGCGTGTCTTAGAAACTTTTAAAGTAAATCCAACTATTTTCTATCGTTGCATTCGTTTTGAAAAGTGCTTTCATATGGTTTAAATTTCTAATATCTAAAGTAATTCTACAAAAAAATTTTAACAAAATATTTTTCTTCATCCTCCACCCACCCCCATACAATCAATTTTCAAAAAAAAAAAAAAATTCATTTTCAATTTAAACCATCCATCTACAAATTCCAAAAATAAATTCAATGGGCACTATATGGGATCATTCTCAAAAACGACTTTGAAAAAATTAGTTTTTTCAGTTTTTAACAAAAATTTTGCTTTTTTGCATGTCTTAAGATATAAATAGGTACAGGTCTGTAGGTCTATTTAACTCTTTAATAGAAACTCGACTCTTATTGTTGATCATGACTTTTATTTCGGTATTTAAATATAAACCAGAACTTTACAACATAAAATTTTCATTTCATAATTACAATTAAAAGTAGTAACCAAAATTTTAGTTGGCTAAATGTGAATAAATATATAAATTTTAAAAGTTATATACCTATTAAAAACTAAAAATAAAATTAAAAGATACTATGCTATTTTTGGAGTTATGTTTTTTATATTTTCAATTATTTGGTTATCATTTAAATATTTTTCAAATCCAATCTCATCAGATGATATTTCATAAACCATTTGTTTTCCAATTTCTAATGGTACAAATCGATGAAACTTTTGTGTACCTGCTAATGTAGTCATGTTTGTAAATCTATCTTTCAAAAAAATTTCTGTTACTTCAATTTCATTGTGATCTATGTAAAAAAATTTTATGCTATTACCTAAATTTTCTTAACAAAACTTAAATATGTCTTTAGTATTTAGAATTTGATCGCAAAAGGTTCTGTGCAGACTAGCTTTACACACACACCTCTTGACAGTTGCTCCTATTCCATCGCAGGAACATTTGCCATGAGATGTTGCATGAAAGTGCCACTCAAAATGTTAATCCAAAATCTTCAAATGAGAGGTTATGTTCATAAAATTGAACTTATTCTTGTGCTGGCCTGCACATCCAATCTTAAAATAGTGCATTTTGTATAAGTTTGAACACAAAGGTTTAACTTCAGGCATAAGTTTTTTCAGGAAACTATAGACTATAACTATTATGTTTAAGTATGGGGGATAAAAAGCAAAAGCTTTTATGGCATAATTCATCATTTCCTTTAAAATACACTACAAATAGATGCACAGTGGCTTGGGAACTCTCCCAATGAAAGCCTTGAGCCTCATCCTGTACAAATTCTCAGAAAAATCTCCAAGAATGACTACCTCATCGTTCTTGAGATTGTTTTTCAGTTCCTTGAAATAATTACCCTGAGATTTTGCCACATAATGATGGCGAGTGAGTTTTATAATTTTGTCACTCGAGGAATTTATGTATTGATCAAAAGGCTCATTTACTTCATTTAGTGACCATCTATCTGTAGATTTCCATTGCTTGTAGGTTAGAGATTCCTCTTCATTAAAATTCTGAAGAAAAGTTTTATTTCCTTCCTCTTTGGGACATAGATTACAAAGCTGCATTATGCAATCTCTATTTTGGACACTGCAAACCGCTTTCTCCATAAAGTTTGTAATCTACGTCTTTAGAACCTAAACCTGAAATCTGCAGCTTAGGGTTCTGATGGTATGTGTAGACGCACACTGAATGGGTCCATGATATTCCAGCCAATACACAATATTGAGGTTGAAGATTTGCAAAAGTAGAAAATCCGATTTTATGATTTTCAGGTCAAGATCTCTTAAATACTTCAGAAGCTTTTTTTGGATTGAGTAATATCAAGCGCTTTTGTTTGTGAACTTTTTTTTCCCACTGCATTTTTCACGCTTAGGTAATCAGATTTACCTGGACATAACCTACTAATTTCTTCAGAATCATAGAAACTTTTTACATAATTTTTAGTTGCAGAGTCCACTATCCTACCTTAGATACTTTTGGAAGTTCTTCTGGAATTATACCTATTTTATTAACAATTTGTCTACTTTTTTTTTTACTAAATATTGTGTTGCACCAAAAATTTTGCAAGTTTTTTTGATGGTGAAAGGAAAAAGCGTTAAAATTTTCAGTTTCCATTCATAACAGCATGTTGGTTGAAATTGTTGGATGAGCTCTGGTAGTAATACATCTTCTAATCTGTAATTTAAGAAAATTTTTATCTTGTGTAAGATAGTGTACATGTTGTATACATAAGACATTTTAAAAAACAAATTTTTATTATGTACAAGGAGAATTTATATGCAGTTTAAATAAAAATAAATTGGGCAATAATTTCATAAATTTTGTTTTTTTTTGGTTTATAAAAGTTTAATATTAAACTAAGCTTTGTAAACTCCAACAAATTTTCAAGTCTTAAATATATATATATATATATAATATATATATATATATATATTATATCATATATTATATATATATATATATAATATTATATATATATATATATATATATATATATAATTATATATATATATATATTATCTTGATATCTACTTAATTGTCAGGGTAGCGATATATATATACTACTATATATTATATACTATATATATATATATATATATATAATATGATATATATTAGTTAATAGTCGGTTAGCTGTGGATCTCATAGGAACAGCTGGAACCAAAATGAGAAGCACGCAGAAGGAAAGACGTCAAAAGAAGTAGTTTAAAGAAGAAACATCAAGGGTTGAAATGGGAAAGATCAGGAAACATAGAGAAGACTAATGAAAGAGTCCGGCAAATCTGGTGAACAAGTTCTATCAGAAGTATTCTTATGATCAGGCTGATTGTCACTGATTGATATTCAAGTAGGAAAAATATATGCAAAAATTAATATTAAATATTTTCAAACTAAATTAGTTTATCGAATAAAATATGAAATTAAAAATATATACATTATATACATACCTACAAGCTTAAATGTGAAGCCCAAAAATTTTGAAAGAGAGCACCTTTTGGATAAAATTATTTATATTACAAAACTAAAGGACCCTTTGCCTTGTAAATTCCGATCAAAATGATTTAGTACTTCTAGTCCTCATACTCTGCAACGTTTGGATTAATAAACATTTTATGTTGTCCACAAAAGGTCGTTTTAAACAGGCTTTGTATTACTAATAAAGCATATACGGGCGCAGTTCCTAAGTACTGGATAGAAAGACGAAGAGGTTGTCCCCACAGGCCTAGCGGTCAGTGGCTTTAAAACATCCTTGCCCTTGAAACCTTACAATCAGTCCATTGATAATTGGTACCACTGACAAACTCTGGCTACTTATCTGGGATGAAGTGAATTGTGCTATATATGTAACAGTAAATATTTGAGCAAAGGTTGGTCTTCGAATCAATAAATTGAAAAGGGGCTATTTCAAGCACCTTCTAGGGACTGGGAGCCCCCTCAGATGTTTAGTTTTTCTTCTCATCAAGGGGTACATTTGGATATTGTACAGGTGTTGAGTGCAAATAATGCTAAACGACTGGATTGTGATAGTAATATAATTGTGATAATATGGTTATTGATAAAAAGAGTGTTAAGTATGTAGTTAGGGAGTACCGATACCATGAACAAGAGGCCGATACGATAGCCCTATTTTTTAGGTGCCGATACCCCGATTTACGCGATAACCGAACTTCTAATTAAATATAATAATACACAGTTAAAGATAGACCACTTGTGTACTGCAGGCACTCAGGATTGCATCCTGTACAAACCAATAATTATAATCGTTATTTCTCGTATTTGGTTGTGCCCAAGTATATTTATTTTATAAATTAAAATAGTATCTTAAAGGAATAATAAATGCAAATATAATATTAATAACTTTTTTTATGTTGTGTTTATTCAAAAATATTCTATTTCCGTTGTTATAGTAAGTATTCACAGCAAGCTTAGCTACTACTTTTTATGTTTTAACATTATTACAATTTACAAGAAGATTCTTAACTAGCTACAATAAATGAATAAAAATAATGAAGAAGAGACCTCAATTAATCAGCTGAAAAAATAAATAAAAAAAAAACGATGAATATTCAAACATGACATAATAAATAATAATATATCTTTAAGATACCGATAGATATCATTCAATACTCAAATTTCAAAAATTCACAAATTGCGATGCAAAAACATTAAGCTTCACTAGTATCTGGCGAAAGCCTGTTCCTTTTTGGGGTGTTTACATTCCACTACATAAAAGATACGCTCCGCTCTCGACTGATGCAGGGGGAGCTTAAACGTACTATTTGCTTTGCAAGCATGATATTGGACAGACTTTTGCCCATCTTTCATGCACCACATAAAGCGATTCTCTTTCTGTAAGACAGATCTCTCTATGTTTTCGTAGAGCTTCATCTCGCTATTTCACAGATCTGCAAATTTGAATTGATCTTTCTCTTGTATGACTGTCTCCTCAAGTTTTTCTCGATGAGTTCCTTGGTGTGCATTTCTTTGAAAGGTGGAATCGAGAAGTCAATCGCAATTTCGGTCATGAACTTCAAAGTCTAACATATCCAAATTCCATCTTCATCTCTCATGAAGGTTTATTGCTGAAAAGCACATCATCACTATCCGTGTGTTCCCAAGGGTTGCTGATAAGCGGCTTTCGACTTCTTGGAATCTTTTTTTGTCACGTGAGCAAGCTCCTCGGTTATGTCTTAAATGCATTCTAGAAGTTGGTTCACACTCGGAGATGCCACTTCTTGTGGGTTTCAGCTAAGCTCAAGAAATTCCCTCATTTAGAACCTTTTATATATCGAAACTAAGTTTATTACACATGTACAAAAAAAATATTTTTTGTTCTTGCTAATTTTTTTTGTATTGTTTTTTTTTTTTAATCCGGTTTTTATGCGATTCCCAAATATTGTTTTTTAGTTTTTCCTCTAGCATCGACCGTTTTTATGTTATGACGGCATAAAATAATTATTGGCATCTTCTCATTTTGTAGGGTCGTTCCGGCATCGCGATGAGTAAAAGTCAGTTGCCATTAATTTTTTGGGGATTGCATGCTTAAGAACTGATTTAAATATATATATTATATATATATCATATTATAATAATATATAGTATATAAAATAATATATTATATATATATATATATATATAATATATAATAATAATATATATATAATATATAACTATATTATATATATTATATATATATATACTTATATATATATAATATATATAATATATATTATAATATTATATATATATATATATATATATCACTATACTAATATATATATTACTAGGGTGATTCAAACCTCTGGCCACAAACTCAGAGGGCTTGATAGAAGTAAAGCGATTAAGGAACATTTATTGTTAAAATAACCTAGTTTGTCAGTGACGCTTCGTTTCAAAGTTACGGATGAGGTAAGGTAAACCAAGTGATGTTGTTTGACGCGTCGTATTCGTAAACCGGAGATTTTGCGGTCATTCTAATGTTATGTATGTGTGCCTGCGTACATCTGTGTACTCTCCGAGGGTTGATAGAGGTAACAATAAAGATATTTTGTTAAACAACGTAATGTGTTTTGAACGCGAGGTTGTAAAAGCCAAACAATGTTGCTTGTTAGCAATCAGTTTATTGGGAAAATTTACAGGAGGTTTCAATAGTTGTCCCTGCCCTGTACTTGGATTACATTCATTACATATCGCCCGTCCATTGTCTGTCCGGACTCTACCAGACATGCCGCTCATGCTGTTTGATTTTGATAAAACGCAGTGATATACGCTGCATCGTTCCTTTCTTGTGTTGACTGGTTAATGTACACAACCTCCTTCACATGCCCCCCAACAGAAAGTAATCTAGGGGGGTGAGGTCGGGCGATCTTGTAGGCCACGCAACAGGTTCCCCTCTCTCTAATCCCTTTGTCAGTGTAGACTGTGTTCAGATGCGCCCGTACTTGGTAACTGAAGTACGCTGGAGCGGCCATCATGTTTGAACACCACATTCTTCTGCGGGTGCGCAAGGGTATGTCGCCATGAGTGCGGAAGCGTGTTCTGGCCGTAGTTGCAGGTGCGCATGGTTCATCTCCAACGGGTATGGACAATGATGACAGGTCCGCAGCAGATAATCCCCAAAGAACTTCCACCCCAATGTTTACGGTAAATTTCGGCTGGTGAACGTCTGATGACATTGCGTGGGAATTGTTCCCCTCGTCCACATGTGGCTGTTCCTGCTCGGTTGAAGTAGCCGATCACGTTGAGCACGCCTCATCCGGTCAACAAGACAGTGCAGGAAAAGGCAGGATTAATCGATGCTCCGTTGCAGAAACCACCGGCATCGCACACGGGAAGACCATTCTCGCTCGGACCCCAAGCCTACAATAAGATACTAAATAGGTGGTATGACATGGAATGCTTTGCTCTTTGCCAAGAGCCCGAACCACAAGACGACTGATATGAACCCATGGCATGGGCAATGGCGCGTGGGCTAGTCGACGGGTCGTTGGCGACGCTCTCAAGCACCTCTTCTTCAAACGCCGGAGTCCTCGTATTACGCGGTCTCTTCCACCAATGCACCGGGGACGAAGGGTCCCCATTATCTCGAAGGCGCTGATGAAGGGAGCAAACATTGCTGTTGGTGGGTGTTATTCTGTGTGGAAAAGTTCCCCGGTAAATGAGGTGTGCTTTCTCCATTCCGTTCCGCCCGCACCGTGTACACATTATCATGTCGGTTAACTCGAGAGAGAGTGTAGTGATCCATTCGTAATCGATGCTACACTGTACTGATCAACGACTGAATGGGCAAGGTAAAGGTTATTGCCTACGTATTTCCTGAAGGACGTTAAGCGTACACACATGTAGCAATGGCACAAACACAATTAAAATTGAGTAAACCTAGAATCGTCCGGTAACCTACATGTGAAGCGTCACACAACAAAAACTAAGGTGTAAAACCGTTCAAACCTCCGTAACTTTGAACACGAAGGCACTACACATAGGTTTAATTAACAATAAATTTCCCTTATCGTATGCTCTCTCATGCCCTTCCGAGTTTGGTGCACCGAGGTTTTGATCAACCTTGTATATAATATATACTATTATATAAATATATATATATAATATATATATATATTATATATATATATATATAATTATAATATTCAACTGGTGGGCGCTGTTGAGTGAGTGTTGTGTGGATGGTGTGAGGAGCTCGTTGTTTTGAGCTGTTTGATTTATTTATTTGCCCTACGTTGAGGTGCCCCTCGAGTGTTTTCCCCTCACGTATTCCTCTATCTAGTTAGCATGGCCCTCGTCGGTGCGGTCCCTGTGAGGGTTAGTATATTTAGGTCATGCTTGTGTGTGCAGGCGCTGAGTATCGGCTATGCACTATGAGTCTCAGTCTGATTATATAGTTATTTCACTGTACTCGCGCTGGATAGTGATAGCCCTGTCGAGTGTTGTATGCACACCTCGTGTGGTGTCGCCGTGCTGTCTTGTATACTCACATCGTCTAGAGTGCTTCGCATCCGAGTGATCATGTGGACTCTAGGGTAGAAGTGTCTTAAGAGACGTGTTTAAATACTTTTATAATTTTCAAATATTAGTAATAATATAATAAACATTTGTAAAAATTGCAAGTAGACAGTGTAAAACGTTGGCAGATTTATTTTGCTATGTGTGTGGATATTATGCTAATTCTAAGCACATTTCCACCAAATTGTGAAGGGAACCAAGTATTGGATAGAGTACAGGCTCTATTTGGTAATCCTATTGGTGAATTAAGATAAGTACTAGGCACCTCAATTATCACTGTGGAAAGTTGCAAAACAAACCTAGAAGGATGGCTAAGAGGAGCAAGAAAAGCAATGCCTTTGCTATTCCCAGAATATGGCGAGAGCCAACGAATCACTATGGTGACTGCCACTTCTGCATGGTGAATATTTACAAAATATGGAAAAGGTAAAGTAAGGGCAATCTTCTTTCATACCAGATATTCCCTCATCAGAACCCAGTTCACATTATATGGAAACTACCCTAATACCTCACACCCTCTGTAAGTTAATGATTATGTTATGATAGAGTCATGACAAATAAAAGAAGAAACGTATGTTTCCTCAAATATATAGCAGCTCACTTATAGATATATATATATATATAATATATATATCTATAATATATGATATATATATACTATATATATATATATATATAATATAATATATATATTTATATATATAATAAATAATAATAATATTATATATATATATATCAATATATATATATATATATATACACCATATATTATATATATTAATATATATTATATATATATATATGATATATATATCATATATATTATATAATATATATATATTAATATATATATATACGTTAAATATAGATTATGTTGAGTTTTTTCTCTTTTCTTTTCTAGAAGATAATGAGCTCATTGAAACATGCATAAATAGGCTTAATACCTTGAAACCTTAGGAAAGTATGAGCGTATAATTGAAAATGATGCATGGTGTGCATTCTTTAATGTGGTTCAGGATTTTTAGGAAATTGGAAAAGATTCAAATTACAAAACAGCTGATAAAATGCTCATTGATTGTTATAAAAAAAATGGGGCGCCGCATGTCATTAAAGGTGCGTTATTTACCACTCGCATTTGACTTTTTTCGAGAGAATTTAGGGGCATGTGAAGTGATCGGAACGTGGTGAAAGATTTCACCAGGATATTAAGACAATGGAAAGGCGATACAAGGGACGTTGGGATAGTGCCATGAAGGGTGATTAACACCTATAGAAGGCATTCAGTTTCCATATTGAGACAAAAAATACAAACCGATGAAACAAAGTACTTGTAATGTTTCTTCAAAGCATGCTTTTGGTATATCTTAAGGCATTGACTTATCTTTTTGGGGATATTAGTATGGCATCTTGTCGAAGTAAACAAAGTCTTTTTTAAGTAACTGTTCGTCAATTTAAACCTTCAAATAAAATATTGTAATAAGCAGGGATGGCAATTTTGGTGATTTTTTTGATTTTTTTAAAAAAACAATCTTAGTATGTTGTTTTGACTTTTTGATATTTTTGAGTTTTGGATCGTAACGTCACGTGAAATATAATTTGCTAGTTACAAATTATATATCGCGTGACGTTACGAATCTGAAACAAATAGAAAAAATAAAAAAAATAAAAAAAATCACATTGATTTTTTTAAAAAAAAATAAAAAAATCACCAAAATTGCCATCCCTGGGTCACTAATAAGTACCTACAGTGTAAGCTCATTAACAAACCTTAACAATTCCAAAACTTAAATATTGCAATAACTCTCAAAGTATCAATGATAGAAAAAATTGAAGGTCATTTCTTTGTTCAGCGTCAAAAAATATATAAGATTCAATAAAAAAAATAAAAAAAAACATTTTTTTGTGTTACATAGTGTTATTAAATCTGAAAGTTTCTCATATTCTTCAACCAAAAAGTAAGAAGTATCCGCCATATTAACCAATACCAAAAAAAGGCCGATACTGCCGATACCGATACCGATACTATCGGTACATCCCTAGTATTAGTGATAATATATTATTGATAACACTGCTAGTGTTAGTGAAGGTAGCAATTTTAATGTATCGAGGTTAATGTTATAGTTATATTAATTAATTAATAATGCCAATATTGATAGACTGGGCATATTTGGTAACATTCGTGTTTTCGTTAATTGAGTGCATCCCTGCCTAGATTTATGCCCTCGCCGTGACGTGTGGTGTTATTGTAAAAAAAAAAAAAAAAAAAAAAAAAAAAAAAAAAAAAAAAAAAAACAAAAATATATATATATATATATATATATATATATATATAATATATTTATATTATATATAATCAATATTGGATATAAAATATATATATATATATATTATATATATATATATATATAATAATTACAGGGATGTGCGAATACTTCGTTTAAGTATTCGGCTTTCGGCCTATTCGACCAACAATACCGAATATTCGTATTCGGCTTTTTTCCGAACTATTCTCGGGCCGAATATGGAGCTTTATAAACAATAAATTACGTCAACCATAAGGAAAAGTTTTTCAATTTAAAATTTGAATTTAGAAATCTATTATTTCCAAAAAATAAAAATAATAATGCCAAAATTGTAGCCAATATGGCGAAGATCTTTGTCATTTGTGTCAGATCCTATAAGGCCCTTTGACATTTTTCAATATTCTAAAAAATAGAATTCCATTAAGTGATGACGGGAATAGATGGACCAAACATCGGTTAGCTGTATACCAGGTGAGTGGCTTGCTATGATTTCCTGTTTTATTCACCATGTTGCAACCTATGCATTCACGATTCAATAGAATGTCAGAAGTTCTTGCTTAAAGATATTTTCTTACTTGCAGAAGCATAATTCATCTCTCATTTTCACCATTTCAGCACGGCAGCTGCAAAAGCCTTAAAACTTTACTAGCATGCAGCCTGAAGTGTCAAACAGCATAAATTATTTCAAAGACGT
>JABUQX010031626.1:27500-30077 GCA_015478945.1 Trachelipus rathkii
TATATACAACTATGAATAAAGAGTAATATGGGCAACTATGAATGTAATCAGAAGGAATGGGTTTAGTTAATGTAAACAATCCTACTTATTCTAGTAAGCTTTCTCTTCGTAAACGATCTACGTGCATAGCGTCTGGAATATCCCTAATCAAGCTAAAACAATAGTCGGCCATCATATTGATATCCCACTGCCCTGGTAACGTCTTCCATAAACTTAATTTGAATGGAACGTTCACTGCCTGCTCATTCACTACATCGCCTAGGTTTTATCCGGAAATTTTCTTAGGTGAAAATGTAAGTAGTGCGCAACTTTATACTCATCCTACATCCATGAGAATGAAACTGTCTGCAGTCTTCCTGTACAATGTAGTGGTTCTCCGGCTTTCCTTGTTCCCCACAAAAACTCTAGTTTACTCATTGAAAAAGCATTCACGCTCTTGCCGTTTAACACAGTCATTGTTTGTAGCAAAGGCAGCATACGGAGGAGTGTCCGTAATTCTGTGGGGCCACGTCAAATATCCCAGCTTTTCTCTTCTCGTCACTAGACCAGGAAACGTCTAGCATATATAGCGGAAGCATTTGCACCCATCAATGGTCCAATTGACTTCACACAAAAAATTGTTTCATCAAAAACCAAGTTTTATGTGTTAGTGAGGTAAGAAGTGATTTCTCTTGTTACAAGTGATTCACGGTACGATGTTCCTGTGCATCTGGTTCAAGGTTTCTCTCGGTGCCATTCTTTTTGGTCAGCTGAATCCTTTTGCCGCCCGGCTGTCCAATAGCCATCGGAAGGCAGGGTACTTTTGTCGGTGACAACTGCTTGCGAACCGAGCAAAATGTTTTAGCCATTTCGTGAGGTCGACGCACATATTTACCATTCCATGTACCTGATTATTGTAGCCTCTCAACTGTTCCTTGATTTATGCACAAATTCTCCTCTCGATTCCGTAACCCGAGATCCCTTACTGGGAACCCGACGCATACCATGTTTGCCGTGTGTAACCAACACACACTTTAAACTGCTCTGATGTCCAATAAACAGATCGCCACTCACTGCATCGATGCTTGTAGTCCCCATAGCGAGTGTCGGCCTGCAACTTCCCCTGCAATAACAAGCAAAGGTTATCACTGAGCGGCAAGAGCCCCGCAGCTCTGCTTCTTTCTCTGTTACGAAAATGTTACTCTTGTGCCACATGGTCAGTAGTCATTTTTCACGCAACCTCGAAGCCAACAGCTCCGGACACTTCGGCAAATACAAACTCTCATTGCATCGTTGAAGTAGTCACCGTTCAGTTATACCCTGGCGTGAACAATCACGACCATGCCGACTGTTTTGCAGATATGATGAAGACACCATAGAAGGTCTATTGGCATCATACTATCGTAAGACCGTATAAAGTTACCCACATGCTTCCGAAATCAGCCGCAGTAAACTTGCTCGCTCTCGTAGATACTATGCCGAAGAGGTTTATACGTCCTATACAGCTACATATGTGGTGCACAGGCAACTTTTTCATTCCTAGGGAATATTGCAAAAATTGGGATCCATGATTGCACGAAAACCGGATGTGATACAGCAATCCGAGAATATATATGGAATCAGCCCCTCCGAATTACTATATATCTGCTACAAAGTCCATCCAAGAAAAATTTCCACCTTTTTTTGTTGACCAGTGCAAGTTTTCTTTTATTTTTTCCCTAAATGGATGACCGAACTGTGAAATACTATTCGGCCCAATAGCGAAGTGATTATTCGGCCGAAAATTCGGGTATTCGGGCGAATACTTTTAGCCGAATATTCGTTATTCGGTATTCGGCTTTTTCACCTATTCGCACATCCCTAATATATCATATAGTATATATTATATTATAATATATATATTATATAATTAATAATATATATATATATATATATATATATATATATCTATATATACTGAGAGAAGAGAGAGAGAGAGAGAGAGAGAGAGAGAGAGAGAGAGAGGAGCAGAGAGAAAGAGAGAGAGAGTCAGAGAGAGAGAGAGGAGAGGACAGAGGGAGAGAGAGAGATGGAGAGAGAGAGAGACGAGAGAGCAGAGAGAGAAGAGAGAGAGAGAAGAGAGAGAGAGAGAGAGAGAGAGAGAGAGAGAGAGAGAGAGAAGAGAGGGGGAGAGAGAGAGCGCGAGAGAAGAGATGAGAGAGAGAGGAGAGGAGAGAGAAGGCAGGAAGGAGAAAGTGGAAGTGAGGGGAAGAAGGAAGAAGTGAAAGGGAGAGATGTGGAGAGGAAGCGGAGAAAGGAGCGAGAAGGGGAGGCAGAGGGGGAGAGAGAAAGAGAAGACGATGGAGAGGGGGAGAAAGAAGTGCGAAGGAGGGAAAAGAGAGAATGAGCAAGAGGAGAGAGGGGGACAGGGATCGATGGAGAAAGGCGAGGGATAGGAGAGAGGAGAGCAGAGGAGAGAGGTGATGAAAAAAAAAAAAAGAAGAGAGGGAAAAGAGAAGAGAGAGGAGAGAGAGAGAGAGAGAGAGGAGAGGAAGAAGAGAAATAAAAGAGAGAGAGAGAATGAGAGAGAGAGAGAGAGCAGAAAGAAAGAGAGTAGAG
>JABUQX010031627.1:0-7500 GCA_015478945.1 Trachelipus rathkii
TAGGATAAGAGAGAAAAGAAAGAAAATAAGAATTTATATTCTATTTAACCATTGGAGATTTACAGAAAAGAACCTAGGTTAATATTTTTGAAACAGAAGGTTCCAAATAAAGGATAGATAGTTTTCTTTAATTTTAAGTCTTCAAGAGACTATATTATCAGAAGAGATCTGATAAGAAAAAAAATATAACATCAGAAATTAACAATGTAGAATAAAAAGAGATCTTAGATTGCTCAAGGAAGACAACCTGTAAAAGAAGGAATTGGACAACCTTTTAAATAGGAACCTCTTCAAAGATAGCTTTCAAGAACTTTGATACATTTACATTTTTGTTTAACATTTAAAGTGAGTTTTCCAGTTGCAGAAGTTTAAACAACCTTTGACCCTAGATAAGAAAATCGAAGTTTACTTTGAATGAACTTGGACACTTTATTTAAAGTTAAAATGAAAAGCCAAGAAGGCCTATTCCTGATTAAGAGGAAGATAGGGGTAAATATAAAGAACAGAGTAAAGGTTCTTTTATAAATACTAGCATAGAACAGGTTAGTTACAGGTCAGAAGTTGTGATAATTTAGACAACCCATATGGGACGAAATCTTTTTAATAATTTCTGTTAAACAGAACTACATACAGAACATTCGAGTTCATTCCGTGAAAAAAGGACAGAATTCCTTACTATTTTCAGAACTTCAGTAATTAACTCAAGGAATTTCATAGGATTGAAGGATAAGCCTGCTCATTCAACCAAGGAGTTCGTAGTGAACCATTCACGAAATGGGAAATCTACAGTGAAGATTCAGCCAAGGAATTAACACCTTGGTTGCTACTGTTTGAGCAACTGCGTAATAAAATAAGGAAAGTAAATGAAAACTTTCATTTGTAGGTTAAAAAGAAAGCCTCTATATGGCATTGAAGAAATTACAGTCAACAGAGAAATCAAGTATTCTGTTTTGAAAATAATTAGTGACATAATGGTCAGAGGAGTGTGTTTAAAAACCACTTGTGTTTCTTATGTTTTTTAAAGAAGTGCCAAAAAGGGTAAAGAGTTAAGAATAGCCGGAAAAGGGAAAGAACAGGATTATCCTGGCAATATTCCATCTTGGCAAAGATTTTTACTTTTATCTTGGCAAGGATAACAACCTACCTAGGAATTAGGAGTAAATCCTAGCAAATTCTGGCAGAGATCTACCCTAATAACAATAATAGTAAAAGTTATTCATGTGAATAAAATTTATGATGAAAACCTTCAAGAAACTGTTTATAACTTAGTTGGAAAATAAGAAAGAAATTATAAAATGAAATTATAATTTTAAAAGTTTTAAATTTGCTGTGGAAACGCCTTCTTATCTTAGACCTTCTTCTCTCAAATACTTAGAAATGTTAAGAAGTTGTAATGAAAATTGATTTCATAAGAACCTTTATAGCAACAAGAAAATGAAATGGAATCTTCAAAGTACCGTATACCTACGAAACATTGAATTTACGCGTTTATTTTATCAAGAAATATATAAAATGACACACATACAAGATACGCTCATATTTACTTGCAGAAGATACGTTTCTTAGATTTACTTTTATAATTTTTTAATATAAGAAAAATTATATTTTTATATATTGGTAAAGGAAAATACTATAATATCATAAAATTTACTTTTATATATAAATTTTTATCGATACAGAAAAAATTTATATTTCTTTTTATATGTTAAAGGAACCATACATACTTTTATTTTATAGAATCGATAATATACTGTATAATAGATAAAGGAATAAATACATATGTTTACAGAATCGATTTACAGATTGGTTTATTATGGGTAAAGACCCATGACCTATTTTTAAAGAAATTAGCAGATAAATAATCGATGAAACTGTCATATATTACAGGTGAAAGGTTTAAAAAAAAGAGAAACTTATAGGGAAATCTGTTTCTCTCCTAAAATCTGCGGATAAAATAGACGAGATTGTTTAACATTTAGAGAAAGAAACAACCAGATAATCTGTCAAGATGATGCATTATGAAAATCACAAACACAATTTTGTTCAAGATGATAAGATATGTAGAGAGAGAGCGTGAGGGAAGTATTTGACAATAGGATTGTTCAATCGCTATCTTCACACTCATTCTCAACAGGAAAGAACAAATTGTTTGAGTCAACCAGACAACTTTAAAAATTGTGTCTACTACAACAAAGAATATTAGGAGACAGTCAAAATAAAAAGGCCTATGGAAAGTGTCTTTACTCGTTCTTTTCTTATTCTGATGGAAAACTAGACACGAAGAAGTTAAACTTAGAAAAATCTACTTAATGAATAAATTTAGATGAAAATGAATAGATAAATATTATTAAGAACAGGAAGACAGAATTTAATTCTAGAAAATATTCTACTACACTGAATCTATAGAAAAATATAATCTTTATTTTTCGTTTAGTCCAGAATTCTCTTGTATAAAATACCTATTGATTTTGACAAGAAAACTATGTAAAAACTACCTTCGAAATGGTAAACACGTCGATACGGAAGTGGAATACCAAAGTGGGTACGACGTTACAAATTTAAAATTAGAAACATGGAAATAGTCAGGTGGAAGAAATGAAATATTGAGACCTAAAGAGGATTCCTGCCCGAAACCTAATCACAAAATTTTTAACATTTGAACATACGCTATTTCACAAACCGATTGCTCATAAATTTCCAACAAATTACCTGAAACAGAGTGCCTGCTTATATTTTTATATTTTTATATAAAGAAAAAATATAAAAATGTAGTTTATTGTACATAAATTGATTAAATTAATGGTGAATTCTTTATCGCATTAGTAAGTGCTAAACTCAATATCAAAGAACATTTGAACACTTTGTAATTAGTTCTTTGAAAATAATTATTCAGATGGAATATATATCATGGAAAAGACATGTGATATACTAAATAGTTCCCATATTAAGATATTAAGAAAATATATCCTAGTTTTAGTCCCTGAGAAAGAACATTCTGTGATAGGAGAAACTAAAAATACCTATATAATAATTGATTGAATAATAGTTTAATAATTTGGACTATAAAAGCTTTTATTAAACTTTTTTATCATCTATTCCTGACAGAAGACTAGTTTGATTTTGTGCCACTTTCTAACGAAAACTTTGGAAGGATTAAAGATTAAATAAAGTTCTATAGCTTACTTAATAAAGAACAATTTCCAGCTATTAACTCAGGAAATTTTGAAAGATAACATCGATTAAAAGATCTCTTTCATCGGACCTCATTACTATCTTAGCAGAAGGTCCAAATGCAAGAAAGAATAAAACATCCCACCCAGAATGTAACTTCAAAAGTTTCACAAAGAAGAAATTGAACCAGACATCAAGGATTTATATGAACATCTAGGTCTCATGGCCTTGAAGAGAAGAATCCAACATAAGGACTTTTATATGATCATCAAGATTATATGAACTAATCCGATTATATGAATTGTTTAGAAGACACCATGTAAGACTGGAATGTATCTAAATTAACATTATTAGTATGTTTTGTAAATAACTAATATGTTGTAAATAAATATTTCAACAGTTTCATACTTTAATAT
This sequence comes from Trachelipus rathkii, assembly GCA_015478945.1. Lineage (NCBI taxonomy): Eukaryota > Metazoa > Arthropoda > Malacostraca > Isopoda > Trachelipodidae > Trachelipus > Trachelipus rathkii. The sequence goes on from JABUQX010031627.1 coordinate 3,588, forward strand.
CCTTTAGATGTAAGTTTTTTATTTGTTTGTTTACAGAGTTTACAGAATATAAAAAACTTTACACATGGTACACTCTTTATTCTTTTATTCTTTTATTCTTTACATTTAAGTTACAAAAAACTTTACATTTTTTTTTGTGTATGTTTTACACATTTTCTTTTATTTTTATTATTAGATTGTTCGTTGAAAACGGAAACATTTTTTATTTTTACCCACCAGGGCCACATTATTCTGTTAAATAAAAAATTTCAAATAAAAATCGAAAATATTTTTTTTTTATAACGTTATATGTAACTGATTTTTATTCTTCTTTTATTTTTATTTTGATAAAATCTATAAAAAAACTAAAAAATTTTAAATATAAATTTTTGTTTTGTTTTAATAATAAAAATAGACCCATTCAGAATTACTTATAAAGTTACTATTACTCAGAATTATTTTTTAAGTTCATGTTTTTTTTTATTTTAATATTAGAATTTTATTTTCATTACTCAGAATTTACTTTAATTCATTTTAATGTTGTTTAACATTTGTTTATTAAGACTTAGCCTTATTGTTAATATAGATCTGGAATTTTATTTTTAATGTGTTTTACGTAAGATGTAGTCTCATGCTAGATATATAGAAGGTCTTATCTAATTAGTAAGGAATCTTTTAATTTTAATTTTCCCTTGTAAGTCATCGAAATCTTTTGGATTGAATTTTAAAATTTATTTTTAATTTTAGCTTTAATTATTATTTTATTTCATTCATTATATAAAAATTTAACTTTTTAATTAAAATTTCTCTACGAACACTAAGTAACTCAGATATTAGCCTAAGGCAATTTTTTTACTTTTTGAAAAAACATAAAAGTTATTCAATGACCTTTTAATTTAAAAAATTAAAACGTTTTTTAAGGGATATTGCTGGGGTATTTAAAGACCCCACGTTGCCTATTAAGGGTTAATTAAAACATAATCTTATAACTTCATAAATTTAATTATAATCCTACCCAATAACCTAACCGAAAAACTTTTTAATCATTTTAACTTAATGGAATGGGACCAAAATTAAATAAAATACTTCTCATATAACGTTAGGATGATCAACTCCCCCCCCTTTTTCCCAGAAAGGGGAAAAAAAAAATTTATAATTTAATTTTCCTTGTAAAACTTTTACATAACCCACCGACCGATAAACATTGCTTTACAAAAACCCATTCTTTGAACGTTGGCTTGTTTGATTATTAAATATGGGGACGCCTGTAATTATTGTCGTACCGTCCAACAAATAAAAGAACAATGGATTACATTTTACATTTTTCTCATTACATGTACAAATTACAAACATTGCTTTGCTTGCTTCTTAATATGTTTATAATGTTTCTACATATTAATGCTTTCACAAATCGCTTGCTTATTAATATTTTCTCAAATTACTTTGTGTATAATTTCCAAATGTATTCTTGTTACGTTATTTGTTCATGTTTAACCTTAAGCATTTTAGTTTTTTTATATATGAATGTGCCTTTGTGTAACTTTGTTAACCTAGTACTGTGAACCTTGTCATCCTACATTGTGATGTAAATTTTTTCTTTTACTAACATTTCATGAAATCGATCCAGAAGACCAATAGATTTAATTAATAACTTTAACTCCATTTTTTTTTAATTAAAAAATGAATTTGATTAATTTACATTGAGTTTATCTGTCAGATTAAAATTTAATTTAAATTGAATAAAAATCAAATTTTAAAGTAGCTTTAACTTCAACTAACATAAATTTTCAATGATAAAAATTTATATTCTAGTTTTGAAGATTTTGAATTAAGATGTTTAAGTGCAGTTTTAAGAAACCATCCTGGTCTCAACTTCTGGGAGCAGGGGATAATGTTGCAATAATTTAAATATTGAAATCAAAGACTTAAAATTCATTTTAGTCGAATAAGCACTTAAAAATCTTATTTGTTGTGGCTTCTGTTTCGACTGGCACCAATATATCATAACATTTCATAACTTATTTATAAATTGAAAATCTTTTTACTTGCTTTAGATTCAAATCTTTGCCCTTCTATGATCTATACAAGACAAATACGATGCTGTTTTCGCAGACCCCCCGAAGACCCCTATAGAACCTTAGGAGACCCCGCATTCGTGAAATCAAAGGAATGATTTCATCTGCTATCCCTAAGAAAGTCCCCCCTCTTTTAGAGACCCCTAAAAAAGACGAGAAGAACAGGAGAAAACAGAGAAGACAGAGAGAGACAGAGGAGAAGGTGGAGGGATAGAGATTTAGATGGAGCATTAGATGTTTTTTCAATAAGAGCATTACCCATCTAGATCCACAATATGCGGACGAAGGAAACTTTGAGTAACAAGTTTTAAACTTACGGAATCAGTTAACAGTTCGAATTTTGATCAGGGAGGGTTGGATAAAACTTAGAGTCCCAACTAAAATTTAGATAGAGCAGTGTCTTAAATAGACTGGGAATAAATAAATAGCTGAATAATTTATTAATATACATTGAATATATTAAATATACTTATAATGATATTATATGATTATGGTTATATTCAATTTATATCTATCTTTTAATTTTTTTTTCTTTTACTTTTTTTATAAATTATTAACTAATAATATAAAAAACAGGAAACAAAGTATACAGCCAAAAAAATGTAGAAATAGGCTCTGTCGGAGAGTCTGGTCAAGGAGCAGAGGTAATTACCAATAACATTTATTGTATAACTAAACTTTAATTAACCAAGTTAGAATATTTGCATATAAAATTATAATTTATAAATAATAATTGTTCATTATGGTTACTGACCTGGCAATGAAAGTGTTGTGTCTGTTTTAAATATATGTAATACTAATAATTAACAATTGCAACTTATTGAAGTGGGCATTCAGTGATATTAATAATAATTAATAATCATAATATAATTAATAATAATAATAATATATATATAATAAATAATAATAATAATAATAATAATAATAATAATATAATAATAATAATAATAATATAATAATAATCAATACTATAATTGAAATATTAAAAAACTTGGTATAATTTCTTGGAATAATATTATACCCCTTAATCATTAATAAAAAATGTAAATTGATAATTTTATATACATGTATCTTATAAATTTGATATCAATATAAATTTTGGGAATAATATTTGAATATATAAATATATATATATATAATTATTATATATAATAATATATATATATATAATAGTATATATTATATATATAATAATATATATAATATATATATAGTATATATATATATATATATAATATATATTTTTTAGCCTAAATATGTTAGTAATTGTAACGATGCCATTTTTTTAAAGTAAAAATATGTAAATGATAATTAATATTTTACTGATAATTAATAATCATATTGTAATCAATGTTTTTATCTTGGATAAAAATATAGATTATAATATTCTTGTAAAACTTTAAATATTTGAAAATGTAATACTAATTAAATTTTAATCAAGCTATTATATTTAGTAAACTAATTATTTTTAAAGATCAGTTGATTTATACTATGTTTCTTTGTTCTTATTATTACAGGTTTTTTCATCTAGGTTTTTTTCACCTATGGTTTTTTATCTATGTTTATTTTGGACTGTATGGATATGGTAGGAATAAAGATTTATGGAAATCAGCGTATCATTCAATTCAAACAAGTGGTGATGTCTGAGTGGGACAGCCATAGAGGATCCGACCCCACTCTCAAATAATATTTCACCACATATATATACTATATATATATTATATATATATACGTATAATCATATATAATATATATATATAATAATTATATATATAATTATTATATATATATATATTATATTATATATAAAATATATATATAATATATAATATCATATATAGTATATATATATATATAAT
>JABUQX010031627.1:17500-25000 GCA_015478945.1 Trachelipus rathkii
TTAGTAAATTTGTCATAGTTCTAGGAAAAGAGACTTCAGCTTTCAAGTACATTCAAAACTTTTCCCTAAAATGCTTGTTGCAAAGATTAAAGCCTGATTACTATTGGAGATAATACAGGAGTATTTAAAAAGCTAACTAGAAGCTTGACACATTTTTTTGGCAAATTTTTGTTTCCATCCACGCAATGACAATGAGAGAAAGATGTGGAACAGATAACATGCTGAATCTCTGGTGAAAAACTATGAAGAAATAGATTGCATAAATTAAATGAGAATGTGAAAACGTACTTGGAGAACAAATGCGAGCACTTCTCCAGAATGTTCTAGACTTTGGTATTTGAAAGCAGCTTCCAAGAAGTGTGTAACGAGAATTTTATGCGTGATTAAATTTTGTTGTTTACTTAATGTTAGTTAAGAAATAAAGATAAATTAAAAATAAAGAGAAAGAAACATATTCACTTCTAACTCTTTTGTGGAGACTTTTACCTAACTTTAGTTTATTTGTTATTTGTGAATAAAATGTTAATTTCATTGTCTTTCCAATTGGGAAGAGGTAAGTAGTTACTGTACAGTTAGCTTCCTGAAATAATCTGCTTATAGTATATACTATACACTATATATATATATATATATAATATATAATATATATATATATATATATATATATATATATATTATATATATATATATAGTATATATATTATATATATATATATATATATTATATATAAATATATATAGTATATATATATATATTACATACATATATATATATATATATATATATATATATATATATATATATATATATATATATATATATATATATATATATATATATATATATATATATATCTGTGAAAAAACTATATATATATATATATATATATATATATATATAATATATATATATATTATATATATATAAACTATATATATATATATATATATATACCAGGAAAAGTGTATTTTATTTCTCATACAAAAACTCCAAAATGAAAAAAAAATAAAAAATAAATAAATAAATAAATAATAAATAGAAAAATAAAAAATAAAAACAATAATAAAAAATAAAAAGTAAATAATAAATAAATAAATAAATAATAATAATAATAATAAAATAAAATAAATAAATAAATGTTTAATTAATATTCATTATCGCCGTTCAAAGCATTGTCACCGCCTTGGTTCCTGCACCATCACCCCGCACCATACTGCTCAACCGCACCGCACCACACCGCACCACACTTAGCAACGGGTGGAGTTTACAACATAGTATCTTCCTCAAACTCTGAACCCCCTTTGGGGGTAACGTAATCTCGTCGTAGACGAAGTTACTCGGCCCTGCACCCCTTAGGGGTATGCTGGCCCCTCCATACAGGAAATGCACGTAAACGATGAAATTTGGTATATACCCTTCTTATAAGGTAACCTCGATACAGAAGAGGTAAAGTGACACTACGCCACTAGGTGTTGGGGTTGAGCCCCAATACCTTGGAAATGATTATAGAAGGATAAAACTTGGTATACACCTTTCTTATAAGGTGACCTCGACGCATCCTAGGTAACGTGACGCTACTTCCATTGAGGGATGGGGCTGTAAACTAAACCTTAGAATGGTCGTAGAATGATGAAACTTGGCATACACCTTTCTTATAAGGTAACCTCGGTGCAGCCGAGGTAACATGACACTACACCCACTGAGGGATGGGGCTCTGCCCAAATACCTTGGAAATGACCGTAGAAGGATGAAATTTGGTATACGCCTTTCTTATGATGTAACCTCGATACAGAAGAGGTAACATGACACTACGCCTATTAGGTGTTGCGGCTGTGCCCCAAAACCTTGGAAATTGACATAGAAGGATGAAATTTGGTATACACCTTTCTTATGATATAACCTCGATACAGAAGAGGTAACATAACACTACGCCCATTAGGTGTTGTGGCTGTGGCCCAATACCTAGAGAAATAATCGTAGAATGATGAAATTTGGTATACGTCGTTCTTATAAGGTAATATCGGCACAGATGAGGTTACTTGTTGCTAAACGCACAGGGTAAGGGGCTAAGCCCTAAAACCTTGGAAATCGCCGTAGAAGGACAAAATTTGGAGAGTACATAGAAGAGGAAGGATAAATAGGACTGGAAGAAGAGCACGGAATTTGAGTTGATCAAAGTCATATTTTTAAATAATTATTATTATTATTAATTTTAGTTAATTTGTAAAAAAAAAATTCAAATTTTCATTATTTTTGCTTTATTTGTTTAAACATTTTTTTTTTACTAAAATATTTTCTTTTTAATGTTTATAACGTAAAAAAATTCGCGTTTTTCAGTAAATTCAGTAAATCAGTAAATAAAACCATCCACAACACTCCTCCCACCTACTCCAGAACTATTGATCTATTGATCTATTAATCTATTGATCCAAATTATATTTTGAATAGCTTAAAACAAAACTTTTAGTTATTTTATTTTAATTTGCTTATATGAAGAGTATTAACTAAAATGTTATTCTTTTTTTATGCTTATTATTAACAAAATTTGAATTTTTTTACATCACCCTAAGTAAATCAGTAAATTCAGTAAATCAAACCACCCACCCATCAACTCCTCTCACCCTCAAATGATCTATTGTTCTATTACTATTGCACTATTGCATCATTGTGTTCCAAGTCAACATTTCGAATTCTTTGTGGCGATAAAAATAACGTAAAGATGTTCTTTTATATTACTGATTCAACGAATATATGCTTACTAACAAAGTTTTTCACATTTATAAAGCTAACATAGCATAACCTAAATTAAGAATATAATGTACAACGACCAAACCTAACATTCCTTACGCACGAATAAACTGCTAAAATTAACAAAGTTTCATACTTAACAACAGTTAACATTAACAAAGTTGCAACAAAACGTACCCTTTTCACACTTTTTTCAAACATCTCTAAATATCAAGTTAATTTACATCAACATGGTAATAATTAACAAAAAAAATTTAGTCATAACTTGCCTAATTATCATCTGACCAATAAATATATTGCCCAACATAAAAAGCTTTTATACATTAACATATATTATTTAACAAAGATTTATCATACTTCACTATAGTTCATAATCCCCAAAGGATAACTGCAAACGTAACAAAGTTTTATCCTCAGAAAAGCTAAACTATGAACATAACATTTCTTAAACAACAACCGGCGTACGAAATAAACTCTATCGTTAACAAAGTAACAACTAACCAATAAAAGCTAACATAATGGAAAAGCTTAAAATAAGTTTTCATTTTATAACATATAATTTCCAATGAAAAGTGCATTATATAAATACATAAAAACAAATAAAGTTTATTTTCAACATATTAATTTCTCAGAGCAGGACATAGGCATTCAGAAAATTCAACATGTTCTATATTCTCCAGAGATTCGACAACCCTCTGAAATGATGTATGTATAAATGACTGTCCTGCAGCATTAAACCATTCTTTCTGCATATTCGGTCGATACAAGCATTCTCTCATGCCAGAAGAGTAAACTTATCCACGTGTTAGTTATTAATCTACTTCCTGTGTACCCTATTTACGGTAAACCACTTTTTTCAGTATAAATATTGTACATTAATCCATAACTATATGAATTAAGTCCTCAAGTATGTCTACTTTATCAGATGATGTTAATTCTTTTTCATTTTACAAAGCTGTAATTATTTTCAGTATGATACAACTTTGAACTCTATATGGTTTACGCACGGAGTGAATCATTGAATTGGCTTCCAATAGTTGCGCTACATCAATGCCGTTTAATATTAACACACGACGAAAAAACAACCTCTATTCTATTAGAACCTCTCACACTGTTTCCTCTGATAAATATTTCACTATGAGTCGATTGCATCAGATGACACATACTTAGCCTTTACCCATGCTCCTGCCGATATCAATAACTGATGAATTCTCAACAGAAATAATAAAGTCTATTATTTTGCACCTCTGGCCGGAATACAAGCAATTTATCGTCGGAAATAACGAAGGTTTTCCTAAATATATCACCAAACAAAGCTTTCTCTCGGAGAAGAATGTATTCAAAAGGAAATAAAAGAACTGTTGAAAAATATAATATAACTTTGTATACTCTCTCTCTCTCTCTCTCTCTCTCTCTCTCTCTCTCTCTCTCTCTCTCTCTCTCTCTCTCTCTCTCTCTCTCTCTCTCTCTCTCTCTCTCCTCTCTCTCTCTCTCTCTCTCTCTCCTCTCTCTCTCTCTCTCTCTCTCTCTCTCGGCCGAAAGCAGTTTATTCATAAGTTACGTATGTAGGTATGTTATGTTCTTAGTTTAAAATAGCATTTATTAGTTTGTCAGTGCGGTAGTTAGGTCAGGTTATATAAATTCCTTTGTTAAGTTTTTGGTAAATTAGCATGATATGGCGTTGGAAAATTGTGCGATACGATTGTACGCGTTTGTATGCAATGTTAGTACTTACCTTTTGATTAAGGATGGAACTTTATTAAATGTAGCTTATTATTCGTTTGCAGGTATAGTATGGGTTTTTTAGTTGAGCTATCCTTAAGGATAAGTGGCGTATATTTGTTTTGTATGCAATGTTAGCTACTTTACCTTTGATAAGTAGGACCTTTGATAATGTTAGCGTATTATTCGGTATTGTAGCGTATGATTATGTTTTTAGTTTAGCTATGTGAAGATAAAAACTTTTATGTTTCAATTATTTGTTTGGCAAATGATAATTAGTATTTATGATAATTTTTTAAATGTTTACTATAATTATTGTTAAAAAATTAACATTGATAGTTAGCAGATCTGCTGAAAAAAAAGTGTAATAGTTACATTTTTTTAGGTAATGTTCAGTGACTTACTGTGTTTAAGCATTGAACATTTGTTAATGCTGCAGGTTATTCTTCAATAGTACGGTAGATAGATTTTGTTTTACATTTATAGTTCAGTGTTAGTTTGTAGGTAATGTTTAGTTACATACTTTATTAAGTACAGAACTTTGTTAATGCTATCAGTTTATTCGTGCATATAAGGTGTGTTAGGTTTGTCCTTGTGCATTATATTCTTAGTTTAGGATATGATATGTTAGCTTTATTAAGTGTAAAAAACTAAAGTTTATGTTAGCATTTATCTGCTGGACCGTATAATGATAGTTAAGTAAGATTATGATAAATTTTTGTAAATATCACTATGTAGTGTTGTAAAATACCTTGATATGTTAGAATTGCGTGTGCCTAAGCTGCTTTACCGAATTGTGCAGTGAACTTTCTCGTGTTAGCAGTTAAATTTATATGTAAGCGTAGCCAGTAAGTTATGATACGTTATGTTCTTAGTCAGGTTATTTCTATGTTTAGCTTTATTTATATGGGAAAAACTTTTTGGTTAATGGGGTTTAGGGGGGGCATATATTACAATGGACATTCATTGCATAGTTATGTAAAGTTATGATTAAGTCAGGTTTAAATTTTACAATGTTTAATGTAAAATTAACATTATATGTAAATATTATGCTGAAAAAGTTTAAATGGTTACGTTGTAGGTATGTAGTTACTTACGTTTTTAAGTAGTAACTTTTGCTAATCTTTACTATAATATTCTATTCAAGAACTTATTTATGTTATGTTTATATAAAAAATAAAGTATAAAATATGACTTGAATCCATCGATCAATAGATCAATAGTATCAAGGAATGCGCGCTTGGAGTAGTGCAGATGAGTGTTTTGATTTACTGATTTACTGCTTTAGAGTCTGTAAAACGCAATTTTTATGTGATAAACATTTAAAAAGAATAAAAATTTAGTAAAAACAAAAATGTTTTTGAAAATATAAAAAATAATGAATTAAAAGTTGTATATAATATTTCTTAAATAACATAATAAAAAATAAACAAAAATTGACAAATATATTTAAATAATTTGAAATTAAAATAAAACCTTATATTTTTTAGCGTTTACTATGCTAAAACTTTTGCTATTGTTAGCATTTATCGTAGTTCAATTTGTTAATTAGTTATTATATGATAAATATTACTATGTAGATTAAATTAACATTGTATGTCATTAGTTGATATAGAACATGCGAATTGGTAAGTTTGCAACAGCCATCAGACAGAGATATTGACAAACGCATAGATTAGTATTTATTCGTCGGTCGGATGACAGATAGATTATGCATGATAAATTTTTTTGTTAGCCTTTTTAAAAAATTACTATGCTAAAGTTATAAACCTAAAAAGAATAAAGACATTAGCAAAAGCATAAAATGTTTTTAAAAAAATTTGTTTATATTAACCCTGTGACAAACAAGAATCAAAGGTATTGCGTAATGTTTCGAAAGGGGGAGGTTTGAACAATTCTCGACCTGTATATAATAATATAATCCTAATGAAATAGGAATTACAGATACAAAAGTGAAACGAATTGCTCGTAACTAAACATGAAAATACAAATACAAACAGGAAAACTCGAATCGAACGTAAAAGCCAGAACATTGAAAATACAAAACACGAAACATAAAACACTCGGTGTAAAGCCTTTACATGAATTATTACTGTTTATTTAACTTTCTGTTTTCGTTACAATTCATGGTTAACAAAGCTGTACATGCATGTTGCTATAGAGTTTAACCATTATGGTTCGCTCCCGGTTAAACGGGTTTCCCATTAATTATGTACTTTCTTCTGATTGCTGAAAAAAAAGAATCTCATTACATTTGGAGACTTGTTTATACACTCGAGTTTCATCAGTAAGTCATTTTTGCTATGCTGTACGATGTAATGTCTTAACCCTACATTATAAGCTTGTTGGTATATCTTTATGAAACCTTTCGTTATTCCGACGAAGTGTCATTTATATTTTATTCGTAAAATGGAATAAAGACCGATTACATGCTGTATTCGGTCGAAAGTTGCAAATAATAGACCTTTATTCATTTCTAATGAAGAATTCATCAAAGGGATTTTTTTATTATATCGCAGGAGAATGGGTAAAGGCTAAGTATGTGTCATCTGATGCATCAACTCATGGTGAAATATCTATCAGATGAGATAGTGTGAGCGTTCTAATAGAATAGAGTTGTTTTCTTCATCGCTATACAGTATTAAACGCCTTGATGTACGCAACTATTGAAAGCCCCTCGATGATGTCACATCGTGCGTACCCGTATAGAGTTCACAGCTCGTTCTTCTGAAAATATTACAGTTTTGGTTGAAATGAAAAGCGAATTATCATCCCATCTTGTTGAAGTCAACATGCTGGAGAACTTAATACATATAGCTCATGGGATAATCTACAATATTTACACCGAAACATGTGGTTTACCGTATAATAGGGTATACAGGAGTATGCTAATAATTAACAACGTGAATGAGTTTACTTCTCTCTGGCATGAGAGAATGAGTGGTATTGAACCTGAATATGGAGAAGAATGGATTAGTGCTGCAGGAGGCATTTATGCTTACATCATTTTAGAGGGTGTCGAATATCTG
>JABUQX010031628.1:0-76007 GCA_015478945.1 Trachelipus rathkii
AAAAGGTTAGGACCAGCTTGGAAAAAAGAGACCTTAACATAAGTTTCTCTGAACAATTCCTCATCTTTAATAAGGCAAAAAATACTTAGGCCTAACTAGAACTAATGTTAAATAATATAAAATGAATACTTAGTTTAAAATAGCGTGATGCTACAAGGGATCGGAGCTATACCAACTCACGAGTTATTCAATTGACTCTCAATTTTCAAGTGCCTCGTTTTTAAGTTTCCAAACAAACTTTTGCTGTTGCCAACAAATATATTTTTCAAGAAAGTCTAAAAAAACACCAAAACAGTGAAATACAAGAATGAACTAACTATGTTGAATTTTTTCTAAATGAGGCAAGTTAAACTTTGCATAATTGCAAAAAGACTTATTAATAATTAATACAGGAATAAAATATTTCTAATACATTAAATAATTTCATAATATTTGTATCTTTTTGTTTAATATCTTTTAACAAGGACTCTACTTCCTCCACAAGATCTTTTACATAAACTGCATCTTTATCTTTATTATTATCTATAGGCCTACTCTCTATTTAACCAAGATAATCTACTTGTGGCTTGAGGGATGAAATGGCTTGAAATATAGGTTGTAGTTTTTTTTATTAACTCTATTGTGGAAGGGTTTGTATCTCTGGGTCAGACATTTTCGCTGGAATTTGGCTAGAATGACCCAAGGACAAATGAAACCTTGAAGAGGAAGATGAAATAAAGAAAGATCGCCTACCACCAGGCTAAATTATTTGATTTGAATTTTTGAAAAAGGTCTATTAGACAAAAAAAACTAAAAATTTGAAGTGAAAGTGATCTAGGCCTCGAATCTGAACTTTGAATTGAATTTTTTGAGGAAAAAATGAGATATGGCCTACACCCGGCTAAAAATTTGAATTTGACTTTGAAACAGTATTTAGAAGACACACACACACAAAAAAAATAATTTTTTGTTGAGTCGACTCGGCCTAAGTTTGAGCTTGAATTTTTTAAGGAAATCACTGTAATGTAATGGTTAGGCAATGATGCATTGCTTACTAACTCTCATCACAAATTTTGAAATTAATTACACTAAGACTACTAAACTTAGGACAAAAACACCCATAGGCTAGTCTCGATAGCCCACGTGGGCTTCTACCGTCTCTATTATTTTCTTATGTTCAAAATTAAACCTTTAATTTTAATGATTTTGACCTAATAATACACAAAATAACGAAACTGCTATATAGCCTCGGAGTTGGCTAGATTATACTTTGCAATATTGCTATCACGAGTTATCAGAACTTGCAACAATCAGTTCGATAATAGATAATAGATTACACAATTGACGAAAATTTAATCTAAGCAGATGTCCTTAATTTAAAAATTCTTTGATCGATATAGATACGACGTGATATCTGGTGCACAATCTTTTTTCTACATTAGCCTTACCTGAATTTGTTTGTTTCAAAGGAATTTTTGCTCTTTGAATAAGATCTTGATAGTCCATAGATAACTCAGCCTCTTGGCTTTTGTAACCTAGCCACTTAAATCTTAGTTAGGGTAAATTTGATTGGTGAGAAGGTAAAGAGAATAGCGATAGATTGAAAAGTGCCTAATATTTTGGAAAAAGAAATGAAGAAATTTACCTCTATACCCTTTTACATTTTGATTATTAAATTTGATTTCACAAGCACGACTAAATAGTACCGGTTTTGAATTTGAAGTGATTCCGCAGTTGTTATTTTTTAGTGAAATTTCTGGTCAATTATATCGAAGGGGACAAAAATATAAATTCCACTAAAACTAATATACTGAATATAGCTAATAGTTTCTATATCCTTAAATAAAATACTAAAATGAGCAAAATAGAAGATATATATGTGAAAGTATATAATAGTTTTTATACATATTCACCTCTCACATTCCCACAGTTATCACACAGAGCATACATACTTTACTAACTTGTACCTACTATTTTACCAACTACAGTTTAAATATCGTTAAAGCCTAAAAAGAAATAAATTAATATCTGTAAAACAAGTTAAAAATTATTACAAAACTACAGTATTAAAATAACAATCATTAAAGACTGTAATTTTATACAGAAAATCTATTTAATAATCCAAATGAGCCTCTACACAGGATACAGTAAATTTCTTAACACTAGCCTATGGCTCTGGGAAATTTAATTTAATTTAAATTATCACGAAATTAAAATAACAGTTATTAAAAACTGTAGTTAAACACAGAAAATTTATTTAATAAACCAAATAAACCTGCAAACACACAGTATACAGTAAATCTCCTAAGTTGGCCTAGGGTTAGGCTATCAAACTCTGGCCTATTCCAATTTTAGTGCTAAATTAATTATAAGAACTGACTTACTTAAAAAATAAATACACAGATTATTAACACCACTATGTATAATCACAAAAAAATCTACAATTACCACAAAAATACACAATAAATACACAAATTACACAGTAAAATGGAAAAGCAGCCAGAACACAACCTCCTCCGACGAGGCCTATAAATATCTCTATTGTGTTGAAGTAGTATAATCAAATAATTTTAATTATAAGCCGTTTTCGTTTTTGCATTTGTGCAATTTCCCTAATTCTGTGTAATATAGAATAAAATTCTGTATAAAATAGCAACCTTACAGAATTATGGAAATTCCTTACGTTTGGTGATCATTTTTTAACGATTTTGTGCAAGTTGACAAAAAAGAACGAAAGCTCAAGCATTTTTTTAGGACAAATGCAAAAACTTATATCTATACTATGTCTGTACTAATTTGCCAAAATAATCTCTATTGAAGATAAAGAAGGGTTAATAAGCGGGTCGTTGGAATTTGAAAATTTAAAATTTATATATATAATTACGTTTATTAAGTTTTTAATTTGGTTCTTGAAATACAATGCCAATACGGTATTTTTATTGTTCCCCATACTCACGGTTTATTTCTACCCAATTGAAATTAACAATTGTGTAAATATTTCAGTAATGCTAACAAATCTGAGAAAATGACTTTATAGGGCCTACTTCAAACCCCCAAAGGCCAATAAAATATTACTATAAACGTACCAGAAGCGAGGCTCTAGTGTCATATTTTAATTTCTTTACTTATTTATTGATAATCTTTAATACCTAGGTTATAGCATTAGACAGTAGCCAGGACATTTTAAAAACGAAATTCGCTTTTCTAAAAAGTAATATAGGCCCCTATCTATAAATATACTATATGGCAGGAGTAGTGCAGAAGGGCTTCACCCCCGATTTTTATAAAAATCAGGATATTCTCTTAAAAAAAAAGTGAAAAATAAAAAAAACGAAAATAACTGACGTCTTTAGGATAAAAAGATGCAGCCTCTCAAATTTTTTAAAACTCATAGACTTTTCATTTTTTATCCTTCCAGGTTAGGTCTCATTTTAAGCCCTCTAGTTCAGGTTATGATATGTTTTGTTAAGTAAACACAGAGTAAATATGTGTATAGGGCCTACTTAATAAATCTTATAACCTGAACTAGGATAGCCCTAAAACGAGCATGAGGCCCGTCAATTTTTTTTATAAGAAAGCTTATGAGAAAATTTTAAACTTTGAGAGACTAGTTTTTTTTTTCTTAGACTTAAATCATTTTGGTTTTTTTTATTCATTATTTTTTTAGCGTATATCTTGATGTTTAAATTTTTTTTTTTTTATAAGAAAATCTTATGGGAAAATTTAAACTTTAAGAGGCTGTAACTTTTTATCCTAAAGACGTCAGTCATTTTATTTTTTTTTATTCATTATTTCTATAGGATATATCATGTGATTTTTATAAAAATCTGGGTGAAGCCCTTCTGTGTTTTATATAGCTTCGGGCGGGGTGACTTGGACCACTTTAGGTATAACTTCGTCTCCAGACTTTCCCCTAATGCACTTTTTGGAATTTTTTTTTCTGAAATTCAAGGCCATATAGTAGGTAATAAGCACACAAAAAAATAATAATGTAATTCTAATAATAATAGTTTTATTTAAAGTTTAAATAAAGCTCAGTCACCCCACCTTGGAGGGATGAATCGGACCACCATTGAGGGCTGAATCAGACCATCTGTTTAAATTCCTCTTTTACATATAAATTCAATTTTATATTTTAATTTTTACTTAATATAATAATTGTTTATCATATTAATAATAATGTCAATAATGATACATAAAATAAGAATAAAAATAAGGTGGTCCGATTCACCCCTCTCCGCTAAAAATTTTTGACACTTTTATTCGTATTTTTCATATAAATTTCATTTTTTATTTTAATTTTTACTTAATATAAGTAACTATTTATTATATTTAAATTAATTATACATAATAAAAATGTCAATAATACGTAAAATATAAAAAACAATGGTGGTCCGATTCACCCCATCATCAATTTTTACAGCGGGGTGAATTGGACCAAGTTAGGCCCCGTGATTTAGCCACTAGTACTGTTTGGAACAAAAATTTACTTTGCCAGTTTAAAGCTATCCCAGTGTATACACTGAAAAAATAATTAAAATCATTCACAATTTTTCATTTATAACAAAGTTAAAAAACTCTTTTTCAAAAGTCAAATTCTATTGAAAGGGTATTTTGTACCCTAATTTATTATATTTTTAAAAATATAAAACTCTACCCTTTTGATTATTAAAAATAAAACTTGTAGTACTACCGAGTGGCTATTAAATGAGCGAATTTTTTTCTTTTTTTTTGCTTTTTTAGAGTGGACCGAATCATCCCTCTAAAATTTTTTTTTTTTAGAGTGGACCGAATCATCCCTCTAAAAAAGGTGGGCCCAGTCACCCCGCCTGACGCTATATATATATATATATATATATATATATATATATATATATATATATATATATATATATATATATATATATATATATATTTTTTTATATATAATATATATATATATATATATATATATATATATATATATATATATTATACAGTATGGGTAATAGTCGGATAGAACTCCTGGCAAAACAATTTTAAAAGTCGGCATAGATTTTAAGTACATAGAATCAATAAACTATATTGTGTTTATGACAAACTTATTAAAAGTTGTAGTGTGGTTAGCATGTACCTTAGCTATAACCTATTTTTTGCTTTTGGTAGTAGCTAGTTGGTTTGATAATTATAGAGCTACTTTCAGTCTTTAATATAATAATACTATTAAAACTTTAAATACTTGATATATTAAAATAGTATAAATAAATTATTTGAAGCTCTTTTTTTTATTGATTTTTGGATATTTTGTTTATAGTTAATTAAAATATAAAAAATAAAGCTAGGAAAATTATAACCAGCTAATGAAATTAGGTTTCAGTTCATTTGTATAAGGATATTTTTTCCAATTATTGATACTTCTAAAGCATTATTTTTTTAATGTTTAAGATTATCAGCGATTCGATTGTATAATCAAAATATAGCGTAGGGCAGGGTGACCGGGCCCACCTTTTTTGGAGGGGTGATTTGGTCCACTCTAAATAAAAAAAATAAAAAATTTTTAAATAAATTTTTTTTTCGCTCATTTAGTACTACAAGTTTTATTTAGATCATCTTTAATTTTATAGAGTTTTTATATTTTTTAAAAATATAATAAATTAGGCTATAAAATGGCCTTCAATAGAATTTCACTTTTGAAAAATGTGAGTTTTTTTAACTTTGTTATAAAATGAAAAATTGTGAATGGATTTTAATTATTTTTTTAGTGTATACACTCGAGTATAATAGCTTTAAACTGGCAAAGTAAATTTTTGTTCCAAACAGTATTAGTGGCAAAATCTCGGGGCCTAACTTGGTCCGATTCACCCCGCCGTAAAAATTGATGAAGGGGTGACTCGGACCACCATTGTTTTTCGTATTTTACGTATTATTATTGACATTTTTATTACATATAATTAATTTGAATAAAATAATTAGTTACTTATATTAAGTAAAAATTAAAATAAAAAATGAAATTTATATAAAAAATACGAATTCTAAAGTATGTCAAAATTTTTGAGCGGAGAGGACCACTTTATTTTTATTCTTATTTTATGTATCATTATTGACATTTTTATTACTTATTACTAATTTTAATATGATAAACAATTATTATATTAAGTAAAAAATAAAATATGAAATTTCGTTTAAAAAATTTTTTCTATTTAAATTACCTCCAAGGTGAGGGGGATGACTGAGCTTTATTTAAACTTTAATAAAACTATTATTATTAGAATTACATTATTATTTTTTGTGTGCTTATGACCTACTATAGGGCCTTGATTTAAAAAAAAAAAAAAAAAAAAAATTCCAAAAAGTGCATTAGGGGAGATTCGAGAGATCAAGTTATATTTAAATAATTTTAAAAAATTTCTTGATTGGCCCATGTGACTTCTTACTCTCTCTATATTTTTTTTTATATTTAATGCATAAAAAAATAAAAATTACTAATGTCTATTAGAAAAAGTTACAAACCTGAAAGTATTAAATAATCTTCTAGGATTCTTAACTTATATTCCAAGATAGTTATGCAGGGTTTGTCAATAATGTATTCAGTACTAATTAAAATCACAAGTTTAAAATATAGCCTACATATGATCCTACAACTCAAGAAAGTGTTAGGAAAAATAAATTTAATAAATTAAGACTTTTAAAGTATATATATATAGCTATATATATATATATATATATATATATATATATATATATATATACATATATATATATATATATATATATATATATATATGCTGTATACTCCGACGCGTCGGGCGGGGTGACCAGGCCCGCCTCTTTAGGAAGGGTGATCGGTCCGCCCTAAATAAAAAAAAAATAAAAAAAAAAAAAAAAAATTTTTGCTCATTTTATAGCCACGCGGTAGTACTACAAGTTCTATTTAGATCATATTTAATTCTAAAAGTTTTTATATTTTTAAAAAATGTTAGAATTAGGGTACAAAATTTCCTTCAATAGAACTTCACTTTTGAAAAATGTGGGTTTTTTTCTTAAGTTATAAAAATGAAAATTGTGGATCGATTTTAATTATTTTTCAGTGGATACACTCGAGTATGTTAGCTTTAAACTGGCAAAGTAAATTTTGATCCAAACAGTATTAGTGGCAAAACGGGGCCTAACCGGTCCGATTCACCCCGCTGTAAAAATTGATGGGGGGTGGCTCGGACCACCATTGTTTTTCGTATTTTACGTATTATTATTGACATTTTTATTACGTTTAATTAATTTAAATGTAATAAAAAGTTACTTATATTAAGTGAAAATTTTTATAAAAAAATGAAATTTTAATAAAAAAACGAGTTCAAAAAAGTGTCAAAATTTTTGGGCGGAGGGGGTGAATCGGACCACCTTATTTATATTCGTATTTTATTTATCATTATTGACATTTTATTACTTATTCGAATTTTAATATGATAAATAATTATTATATTAAGTAAAAATTAAAATATAAAATTGAAATTATCGTAAAGACAATTAAACAGATGGTCCGAGTCACCCCTCAATGGTGGTCGCTTCACCCCTCCACGGTCAGGCTGACTGTTATTCAAACTTTAATAAAAGCTTTTATTATTAGAATTACATTATTATTTTTTGTGTGCTTATGACCTACGATATAGGACGTGATTTAAAAAAAGACTTTTAAAGTATATACGGAGAGTCGGAGACCAAGTTATACCTAAAGTGGTCCGCGTCACCCCGCCCGACGCTATATATATATTGTATTTTAATATAATGCATTTGCAATGTATACTTTAGGCCACCATTTGCTAATTTATTAGTTATCAAATAATTATTCTTATTCTATTAAAATTATATAGATAAAATATATACCTATATTATTAATACCTTAATAGATTATTGAAGACCAGTTTTATACATAAAATAAATAAAAGCCTTAAAATTTTATTAGGAAAAGGCATATCTATTACAATACTTGGATGATATTTTGAAAATTGGATTGACAGATATAAGGGTAATCCGTATTTAATATATCAATATTCACTAACTATTAATATAGTGAAATAATAAAATTAGAAATACTTTAGAGGTCAGCAAGTATGGGGGCATATCTAACCATAAGTAAATATTTATCTGACATACCGGTATATTCAAATAATTGGCTCAAGAAAATTTAATTCAATATATCGATAGTTGATATATTAAAATTTGAGCCATTGATATATAAATATCATAAATGTATTATCCTATCAATCTAAGACCAAATTTATGAATGAGATATAGATATTATTTACTTTTTATAATAATTTTTTAAGTTATATATATATATATATATATATATATATATATATATATATATATATATATATATATATATATATATATATATATATATATATATTTATAATATATATATATATATATATATATATATATATATATATATACTCTTTCAGAATAATTTTATAAAAAAAAGTTAAAGGGGTTTTATCAGTATATTTTTAAGTCCATACTATATTTTCATTATGTTAGCAGTTAGTCCAGCTCCTCAAAGAAAAGCCTGTAAAAAGGCCAATAATGGTTCAGGTGTTGTATCTGGACAAAATATCAAGGTGTTTGTTAGAGTTAGGTATGTATTAAATAATTTATTTCTTTCTAAAATATAATATTTTGTTCTTTTAAATATAGAATTTTGTTTATAAAGGAATAGATTCTCATATCTCACTAGTTTTGTTCATTTGTTCTTATTCCTTTACAAACATGAACAACCCAGAACTGAATCACTTCTACGTTTTTATTCAGTTCATTTGTATTGTTCATCATGATTTTTTTTTAATATGACATACATTTCTGCAAGCAATATATGTATATATATATACAGTATATATATATATATTTATGGACATTTATAAGTGGTTGACTCCGTTAATATTAGGTTAGGTTAATTTAGGATAAGTTTGGTTAGGTTAGGTTAGGTTTGGTTAAGTTAGGTTAGGTTACCCAAAAATTTAATGTATTTATCCTAAAATTATTAAAATAACGATACATTAATTATTGATTTTCGCTCCTGGAGTCAACCACTTATAAATAGCCTATATCAGGGGTGGCCAACCTTTTCCATACCATGCGCCAATTTTTTCACAGACGAGTTGAGATGCGCCATACAACTCATAATTGACATAATTAACATTTTTAAATGTTTTAATATTTTAATTCTTTTATGTAAAACAATATCTATTACAACACATTAACATTACTTGCCATTAATGGGACTTTTGAGCCTGTTTGGATTCCGCTAGTCTTTCAATGTTTGGTGTTAAATTTGTTACTGAGTGCAGCAGAGAATTCTTCAAATTTGAATCACTTATTCGCGACCTTGATTTGCCTTTAATCAATTTCATGGATGAAAATGCTTGTTCACATCTGTATGTCATTTCAAAAACGACATATAGAACTTTTTGCAAATGTTCTTAGCTCCGGGAAATGTTCACAGGGTAATGAACTCCAGAAATTAATTATGTCAGAATTGTTTGGATCTGGAAAAAGCTCATCAAATTTAATTTTTAATAATGAATTTGTTTTTCAATCAATTAGTTCCATTTGTATGTTACTAGGCATCTGCATTACGTTTTTTTTTCACTAAGTGAAAATGGGTTTACAAATGCGGGCATGCAGTTTTCTTCTTTAGAAAAATCATGAAAACGACTTTCAAATGACCCTTGCAATATCTTGATTTTTTCAATATATTTGGTCAAATTGCTATTATCCAGAGCACATTCACTCTGCTCTTTCAGGTGTGGAAATTTACTCAAATCCTCATTTTCTAACTGAGAGATGAACAGTTTTAATTTTATTTTAAATGAACTGATGCTATTGACTAAACTTGAAAATAATTTATTCTTGCCTTGTAGTTTTAAATTTAGATCATTGAGATGGCTAGTAACATCAACTAAAAATGCCAAATCAAATAGCCAGTTGTTGTCAAATAATAGGGTTCTTTCATCAGGTAGCTCATTTTCCTGTCTAAAAATTAGAAACGGCATTTTTCAATTACCAAAATCTACTCAGAACCTGTCCTTTAGAAAGCCAGCGCACATCTCAATGAAGGACAAGTTCACCATATTCCAAATCACAGTATTCAAATTCACAGTATTTTCTGAATTTTCGTCTGTTTAATGCTCTTTCTAATTTTATTCACACATTTAACAACCGGTAGCATAACATGCTGCATATTTAAAGTTTTCCACACAGTGCCTCTTGGTGTATAATGCAGTGATATTGTAGTACAGGATGATTTAAAAATTGCCATTGACTTTACCTATCATTGACGACGCTCCGTCAGGACACACACTAATGAGTTTGCTATAATCTAATTTTAGATTTTCTAGGCATGATTTTCCTTTTCCAAATATGTCTGATCCTCTCTTGTTTTACCATGCAATGACTTCCGACTGGCAAGTTCTTCAAAGACATTAAAATTATCACAGATTCCTCTTATAAAAATGCTTAAGTGGGCAACATCACATATATCCGTTGATTCATCAAAAGCTAGAGAAAAGAAAGTACAAGAATGGACAAGGTCTTCCAGTTGCTGAAATACATCCTGAGAGAGTTCCTCGATACGTCTCGTAACTGTTTGCCTTGATATAGCATTTTTGTCTGCTTTCTTTTCAATACCTTTATTACCAAGATGTCGTTCAAATATTTGGAGACAAGGCTTAAATTTCTTCCCCGCCAGAAAAGGTTTCTTTTTTTTCGCCAATGCTAAAGCAATTTCATATGACGCTTCTGTCATCGCCAAGTCTTTACAACCTATTTTAGCAAATATATTTTGTCTTCTTCTGATTTCTTCCTTTTTCTTAGTCACATATTCTTTTCGTGACTCAGACGCAAGAACAAGCTTCATTTTTTCTTCTATGTTAGTCTGATACTGTGTTTTATAGTATCTATTAAAATCATGTCTTCTATTATGTGAAGAGTGCTTTCACAAACAATGAACAGTTTTCCTGATGGACTTGCTATAAATAGCAATAACATTACGATATTTTTTTACATACTTCTTTATATTTTGCCAGATTTAACAAATTTCTGAAATAAAATGAATTTTAGTTTTCATTAAATTTAGCAAGATGATAGGCTGACATAGCCCAGTTAAAATGTAAAATCTCCCAAATGGCTACGCAGCAATGCGCCATATAATCGTGTCGCCCAGGTTTGGCGCATGCATACCAGTTGGCCACTGGCCTATATATATATATATATATATATATATATATATATATATATATATATATATATATATATATATATATATATATATATATATTAGGGATGTGCTGAATATTCGGTAAGTATTCGGTATTCGGCCTATTCGGCCAAAATACCGAATATTCGGTATTCGGCTTTTTGCCGAATATTGAGCTTTATAAACAATAAATTACGTCAACATAAAGGAAAGTTATTTCAATTTAAAATTGAAATTTTAGAAACTTATTTTCCAAAACAATAAAAATATAGCCAAATTTTGTAGCCAATATGGCGAAAATCTATAAGGGCCTTTGACATTTTTCAATATTCTAAAAAATAGAATTCATTTAGTGATGCGGGATAATGGACCAAACATGGTAGCTGGTATAAGGGAGAGTGGCTTGCTATCAATTTCATGTTTTATTCACATGTTGCAACTATGCATTCACGATTCAATATTATGTCAGAAGTCTGTTAAAGATATTTTATTTACTTGCAGAAGCATATCCTCTCATTTTCACCATTCAGCAGCGGCAGCTGCAAAGCTTAAAACTTTACAGATGCATCTGAATGTCAAACAGCATAAATTAATTCAAGACGTTTCTACACGCTGGAACAGAACTTATGATATGCTTAAAAGATTGTTTGAACAAAAAGTTCCCCTATCCATATACGCTGCTGAATGCAATCAGAAAATGTTGACTGATTTTCAGTGGCAAAGTTTTTCCATTTTCTTGAGCCATTTGACAACATCACTAAAACAAGCATTAAACGTGAAGTAACAGTCGCCCAAGTGATCCCTTCCATTTTAGCAATAAATCTATTTTTAAATAAGGCAATTAAAAGCAAAAGCTTCAGTGGAATAATTACACTCGTTGAAGAGCTTAAGAAATCAGTAGATAAAAGACTTTCTAAGTTTCTATGTGATAAATCTTTGTGTGTAGCTACTTTCTTAGATCTGCAATTCAAGCTAATTTTTCAACATGAATCAGATGAATCAGTAAAAAATATGGTCGTTGAGGCACGGAAAGAAATGCATGAAAATTTAGATCCTGACTCTTCTGCTGACGATGATTTACGTAGTGGGGGAAAGTGAAGCTGAAGGTTCCATTTTTACTTCTTTAATGGATTGTTTTAAAGAAATTGTGGCATCAAAATCGTCATACAGAAAAGAAAGTGAGAGCGAAAAAAGAAAGTCCCATTCTTCTGACAATGTGATTATTTATTGTACATAAAAGTAAAAGGCTACATACGGAATTACATCAAGAAATAAACAAATATATAAGTTTGCCTACTTTGACCAGTGAAGACAATGATATTCCCTTCAATTGGTGGAAAAACACTGGAAATAGTTTTATGAATTTGAAAAAACTAGCAATAAAATACCTTTCAGCTCCACCGTCATCAGTCGAAAGTGAAAGAATATTTAGAACAGGAGGAAATATTTATGAAGCCACAAGAAATAGGTTATCCCCTGAAAATGGAGAACTGCTAATGTTCTGTCATTTTAACCTTAGAGCTTATTCAAATGAAGTTTAGTTTAATATCTTTAACTACGAAACTTTTCAATTTTCATTAATTATTTTTAATATGTGAATGGTTTGCTACAGGTAAGAAATAGTTATTTACTTTTTGTTTTATTACTTGTATATAACACTGGTAAACAGGAAATTTCTTGGACAGGGTTTCACAATTGATTATTGATGTGCTGATTCCAAAAATATATCAGTTTTTGCATATCACATCGCATTTGTGAGATTATTGTGTGTGACACAGATTTGTAAATTTATTATTTTTTATTTTTCTAGAGAGTCTATCACAATTATTGTGATATATATATATATATATATATATATATATATATATATATATATATATATATATATATATATATATATATATACTACTATACTCATATATATATATATATATATATACGGTATATATATGTAATATATGATGTATAACTATATATATATATAGCAACTAATATATATATATATATATATATATATATATATATATATATATATATATATATATATATATATATATATATATTTATTTGCTATATATATATAGAGAGATAGTATATATATAATATATATATATTGGATATATGAAGGGAGAGAAACAAATCGCAATGATATGATACATGTCTTTGATAGATATATGTTAAACATATAATACAACTATGAATAAAGAGTAATATGGGACAACAATGAATGTAATAGAAGGAATGGGTTTAGTTAATGTAAACATACCTACGATGGTAGTAACTTTCTCTTCGTAGACGATCTACTGTGCATAGCGTCTGGAATATCTCTCATCAAGCTCCAACAATAGTCGGCCATCATATTGATATCCCACTTGCCCTGGTAACGTCCTTCCATGAACTTTAGATCTTGATGGAAGCTTTCACCCTGCTCATCACTAACATCGCCTAGGTTATCCGGAAATTTTCTTAGGTGAGAATGTAAGTAGTGCAACTTTATACTCATTCTACATCCATGAGAATGAAAACTGTCAAGCAGTTCCTGTACAATGTTAGTGGTTCTCCCCAGAAAATTCTGAGCTACATCTGAAAAAGCATTCCACGCTCTTGCCTCTAACACAGTCATTGTTGTAGCAAAGGCAGCATCACGGAGGAGTGTCCCGTATTTGTAGGCCATCAAATATCCCAGCTTTCTTCTTCTCCTCAGACCAGGAAGCGTTGAGCATATATAGCGGAAGCATTCACCATCATGGTCAGGGCCTTCACAAATTGTTTTCATCAAACCAAGTTTTAGTGGAGGTTAGATGATGTTTTCTCTCTGTACAAAAGGTTCACGTACGATGTTCCTGTTACCTGGCGTCAAGGTTTCCCTCGGTGGCCATTCTCTTTTGGTCCAGTGATCCTTTGCCGCCCGGCTGCCCATAGCACAGGAAGCAGGGATATTTTGTGAAACGCTTGCTGACCGAGCAAAATGTTTACCATTTTGAGGTCGACGCATATTTACCATCCATGTACCTGATATTGTAGCCTCTCCAAACTGTCTTGATTTTTGCATACTCCTCTCTCATCCGTCCCAGTACCCTACTGGAACCGAAGCATACCTGTTACCTTTGTGTAACAACACACACTTTAAACTGCTCTTGGAAGTGTCAATAAACAGTCACCACTCACCTGCATCGTATGCTGGGAGTCCCATAGCGAGTAGTAGCCCTGCAACTTCACTGCAATTCACAAGGTTACCATCTGACTGGAAGAGCCTCCGCCGCTCTGCTTCTCTGTTACGATAAAATGTTACTCTTGTGCCATGGTCCAGTAGTCATTTTCATGCAACCTCGAAGCCAACAGCTCAGGACAACTCGGCAAATACAACTCTCATACAAGATCGTTCAGTTCACCCTGGGTGAACAATGACGGACCATCCGACTGTATTTCAGATGGATGATAGACATCATCAGGTCATTGGCATCCATACATGTAGACGTACTAAAGTTACCACATGCTTCCCGAATATCGACCGCAGTAAACTTGCTGCTACTGTAGATATATGCGGAAGGTAACGTCTATACAGCCTACGTAGTGCGCACATGAATTTTGTCATTTCTAGGGAATATGCAAAAATATATATGGAATCAGCACCTCCGAATTACTATATATCTGCTAAAAAAGTCCATCCAAGAAAAATTTCACCTTTTTTTGTTGACCAGTGTAAGTTTTCTTTATTTTCCCTAAATAGATGACCGAACTTTGAAATAATATTCGGCCCGGAATATATATGCTGTGCATGTGTGTGTGTGCAGTACGCTAGCGGAGAGGAGAGATATTCGGTATTCGGTTTTTCATATTCGGCACATCCCTAATATATATATATATATATATGATTTACCAAGTCTGGGTCCAAGTTTTAAACTGAGTCTGAGTCAAAATTCAAATTCAAGTTAAGTTTTTAAAATCTTATTATAAAAAAAATATAATAAATTATTTTTTTATCATACATATATATATATATATATATATATATATATATATATATATATATATATATATATATATATATATATATATATATATATATATATATTATATATATATATATATATACCATTATATATATATATATATATATATATATATATATATATATATATATATATATATATATATATATATATATATATATATATATATATATAATAATAATAATAATTTAATATAATATAATATAATAATACAATATTTAATTAAAAGAATATGTATTAATGATATATAATAATACTTTAATAATAATAATAATATAATAACAATATAATAATATATAATATAATAATAATAATAACAATATATATAATAATAATAATAATAATAATAATATATATAATAATATAATATAATAATAATAATAAAATATATATAATCAATAATAATATATATATATATAATAATAATAATAATATATAATAATATTAATAATAATAATAATAATATATATATATATATATATATAATAATAATAATAATAATAATAATAATAATAATAATAATAATAATATATAATAATATAATATAATAATAATAATATGTATATATAATAATAATAACTTTCAATATGTAATACGGTGGCTATATGATACCTAAATAAAAATAATAATTTGCAAATTTTTAAATCATAAAGGGAAATATGAATTTAGGAGTTTATTTAAAATAGTTTAGCTAAAATAAATTAGGAAATTGATATAATATGTACAAGTATTAGCCTATACTATAAAAATAAATCAGGGTTGGCATTAAAAAAACCAACTAAAAAAACCCAGCAGCAAGTGCTTTTTTAAAAAAATTTTTTTTGCTGTTTCAACAATTTAAGATATTTTTAAAATTATTAATATTCAATAATAAGAACTATATTATGCTTCGTTAGTAGTGAGCCTAGTTCCATTTTATTCAAGATTTGCACTGATAAACCTTTAACCCTAGCGTGTACGGATGCGCTTGGCTTACGCGCGCATACAGTGTTGGCAAAATTTTCCCACACCATATTTTACGGGGAATTTCTTAATTATGACTAGGGTTGGGAAAGGAAAAAAACAAACTCGTTTTTTTCCGAAAAAATTTTTTTCCATGAAAAAAAATAGCCTGAAAAAAACAAGTAAAAATTTGTTTTTTTCATTTTTTTCAATTAAGTTGTGGAATTTACATGTTTGAATATTATAAATTTTAGCAAATATGCTCTAATTTGGACATTTTTTGGTTCCAATTTCCTACAAGGTGGAAGCCCCTGAGTTTGTGTTCAAAATTTTTATGGGTTTTCCATATTTTTATTTTATATTCTGAATTTTGATATTCATATTTTGTTTGTGGCTTCATTAATGTTTCATTAATTCATTTCTTCATTTCATTAATTACTCTGTTTCAGCTTTCAGTAACATTTTTATCATAATTACTTAATCAGAATTTAGAAATGCTGCGTGCAAAAAGTCGTGTGACTATACTTTTTAAGGAAATAAAAGGTTGCAAAGGCCCTCACATGAAATATAACTTTTATTGTGTAGACGTTGCAAAAACTAGTATTTATTGGTCATAATCTAGAACTAGGAAATTCTGAAAATTTGCCAACTGAGAGAGATGATTATGCTAAGGCAGCTAAAGCAGGGTCCTGTTACTACCTACTCCTTCCCCACCACTATGTTCCTGATACTTCATACGACTGAGATCAGATTATCAATCATATCAAAATTAAATGTGGCTAATCACGCTGATGAGCCCAGTGATAATGAGCTTGACAGTAGCCACAGCATAGTAGTCAGTACTCAGTAGTGACTGGGGAGTGGGGACTAGTGATTAGTGAATCAAAAGTTGATATTCCAAAGCCAAATATTTAATTTAGTCATTCACTCATCTTCCTTCATTTACAATCTTGGTATAATTTTAATTTCAATATTTTTATTATTTCATTTGCATCCCTTAAGTCACTTTTGAGTTTTGTCATTCAGACTCATTCTATGTAAATATAATATATATTAATATTTAAAAGTAAATTATAAATATGATTATATGATACAAATGTAAAATACATAGTTAAATTAGTAAGTAGAAGCCTACAAACAGCAGTCTGCAGGCTACAACCTACTGTAAATTGTAACGAAAACAATTGATAAAATATAAGAGAAAGGTAATTCTGCTATTTTATAAATCATAATGGAATATTTGTTTAATTTCAAGTATCCTTATATTTGAAAACTGAAAATACTCAAGTGAAATATCATATTAGCCTCTTTTATTTTTAAAAATACATTTAATGAAAACGAAAAAACCCCTGAAAAAAACGAAAAAAAAACATGAATAAAACATGTTTTTTTCAAAAAAAAAAATCTGCCCACACCATATTTTACGGTGAATTTCTTAATTATGACAACTAATTTCATATAGATAATGTGTATTGGACCTTTTGCAGTTGATCTAGCCAATTTTTTTTACTTAATGTTTATTATTATTATTTTTAATTATTATTTGAAAAATGGGCGTTTTATTTTTGTGTAATTTCCATCGGTAACTATAAGATTTTCTGTAAAAAAAAAACTATACAGCAAAATCTCTTCAAATTTGATAGATATATTCCTAAATTAGTACTAAAAACAATACTGTACCGTAATATAGCCCAAAGGACTCAAAAAAAATTAAATTTAGGGGGGGAAAATTTTTTTTAACAATATTTATTTATTTTTTTAATATATCACAATGTAACTTCATTAGTTTTACATATTTTTTTACACAAATTTCAGAGGTCTTTTTTCAACATCTTTCTGAGGAATACCTGGAAGGAAAAAAAAATTGAACCGAAAAAACTTTATAAAGAGGCTAATATGATATTTCACTTGAGTATTTTCAGTTTTCAAATATAAGGATACTTGAAATTAAACAAATATTCCATTATGATTTATAAAATAGCAGAACTATCTTTCTCATATTTTATCAATTGTTTTTGTTACAATTTTAGCCTGCAGACTGCTGTTTGTAGGCTTCTACTTACTAATTTAACTATGTATTTTACATTTGTATCATATAATCATATTTATAAGTTACTTTTAAATATTAATGTATATTATATTTACATAGAATGAGTCTGAATGACAAAACTCAAAAGTGACTTAAGGGATGCAAATGAAATAATAAAAATATTGAAATTATACCAAGATTGTAAATGAAGGAGGATGAGTGAATGACTAAATTAAATATTTTGCTTTGGAATATCTTTTGATTCACTTATCACTAGTCCCCACTCCCCAGACGATTCACTACTGGTACTTTGACTGCTGTGCTGTGACTTTACTGTCAAGCTCGTATCACTGGGCTCATCTCATGATCAGCCACATTTGGTACACGATATGAATGACAAGTCTGATCTGTCTCAGTCATTATGGTATCGATGTGAAATGACAGTGGTGAAGAGGCTTGAGGCAGCTAACAGACTCTTAAGCAGCTGCTGCTGCATGTCATCTCTCTCGGTGGCAATTTCAGGGCCTGGTTGCGTGACCAATGAAATACCAGTTTTACAGCGTCTACCTGGCAAAGTTATATTTCATCAGAGAACGCTTTGCTAACGTTCTTCACTTAAAAGTACAGTCACGACTTTTGCATAATGGCATTTCTAAATTCCTGATTAAACAATTAAAAATGTTACTGAAACGAAACAGAAAAACATTAATGAAGCGACAAAGCAAAATATTGTAAATATCAAAATTCAAAATATAAAATAAAGAAATATGGAAAACCCAACAAACACAGGCACAAACTCAGGAGACCTCCACTGTTGAAGTGGAACCAAAAGTATTCAGAGTAAACATATTTGCAAAATTTATAATATAATTGTTCAAACATGTAGAATTCCACAAAAACCAAAAAATAAAATTTTACTTGTTTTTTTCAGGTTGTTTTTTTTTTTTTTCATGAAAAAAAAACATTTTCGGAAAAACACGAGCTTGTTTTTTTCCTTTCCCAACCCTAACCCTAGATCATGTCAAACTACTATAACTAAAAACCCACCATTTTGGCTTAATCAAAATATACTATATGATACCCAAACCATCCACATACCTTAATAACCTAGTTATAGTCATACATGCAGTTTCACCTTAATAACTATTGTAATTAAAAACCTGCCAATTGATTTGGCTTAGTCAAAATATACTATATGATACCTAAACCATCCATATATCTATTCAATCCTTTCTTAAATGTTGTAATAGAGTCACACTCAACAACCTCCTGTGGCAAACTATTCCACAAATTAACAACCCTATTACTGAATGAATGCTTTCTCATATCAAGATGGCATGCCTTCTTAATTTTCTTACTGTGCCCCCTGAACCCATGTCCATGGTCAACTATAACGAATTTATTGGTCTCCAGATTATTAATAGATGTAGGTATTTTGTAGACTTATATATATCATTTCCCCTCTGAGAAATCGCCTTTCTACAGAAAACATTCCTAACTCCTTCAACCTCTCCTCATAGGTCTTACCCTCAAACCCAAAAATCCTTGTTGCTCCACGTTTGCACTCTTATCTAGCATATCTATATCTTTCTTAAATGAGACTAACTTGTGCACATTATAATACTGGCTTCTTAACAAGCTATTATATAGTTTTCATTCGCGATATACTAGCATCTTATTATTTATTCCTTCTTTCAAACATTGATTACTTCATAAATTACTACTTATAAATCACCTAAATGTCTGGTCCACAACTCTAGCCAATCCCCATTCATATTGTAGTTAAAACTTTTATTTGAGTAACCTAGGTGAAGAACCTTACACTTTTTACTATTAAAATACATTTGCCACTTATCTGTCCACCCAAGAAGTTTATCAAGATCATTTTGAATCTTTATGCATTCATCATTATTCCTTACTGAGGTTAGCCACTTTGGTAACATCTGCAAATTAGAAACTTTGCATTTAAGTCCCTGGTCTAAATCATTTATATATATATTTGAGGAACAATAGTGACCCCAGCACTGAACCCAGTGGGACATCACTCTTCACTATTTCTCATGCTGACTTATTGCCATTTAGTTGTACACACTGTTTTCTATTCCACAACCACTCTTTAATCCAACCATTTACCACTCCACCTATACCACATTGCAATAACTTCTTCATCAGCCTTATGTGGTGAACCTTATCAAAAGCTTTGCTAAACTCTAAATATATAATATCAACTGGATCTCCTTAGCCAATGCAGTCAGTAATGTATTCCATAAATTCTAAAAGGTTTGTCTGACATGACCTACCTTTTCTAAAACTATGCTGGGAGTCATACAATACCTTATCTTCCAAATATTTCTCTATATAACCTTTTAGTAACTTTTCCAAAACTTCTACAATCAGAGATATTAAGCTAACCGGCCTATAATTTCCCAAATCTTCCTTACTACCTTTCTTATAAATAGGTACAACATATGCAGTTTTCGAGTTGTCTGGTACCTTACCAAATGTTATAGATCGCTTAAAAATCAAATACAGTGCTTTTGCAATGCTGCTACTACCCTCCTTCAGAATTCTACCATATATATCATCAGGACCTGCAGCTTTACTTGGGTCAATATGGTCCAGTAAAGATTTAATATCTTTTACCTCAAATTCAAATTCTGTAAGTCTTTATTTAATACATGCATACAGTACTAAAACTATTTATTATCCAGTCTTTTCTCTGTAAACATTGAAGCAAAATAAGCATTGAAAATGTTAACTAACTCCTTATCTGAGCTCACTAAATTTTCATCAATTTTAATTGGACCAATTGTCCTATTCTTACTTTTAAATTTGTTAAAGCTAAAAACTTTTTCAGGTCCTTATTACTATTCCTTGCTAAATTAATTTCTGCCTCTCTCTTTGCCTTTCTTATTAATGGGTTAAGTTAATTTCTGTTTTCCCTAAATTGTCTAAAGCATCCTCTCTATTACTTCCCTTGAATATTTTAAAACATCTGCACTTTTTGTTGATTTTTTCTCTTATCTCTGTTCCACCAAACCGTTTTTCTCTTTGCCACCCTAATGGGTTTGTCATTAAAACATTCTGACTGAATATTTATCATAATTTGCTTAAAAATGTTCCCACATGATAAAACAGTTTTGGTTTTTAAACTCTTTATCCCAATCAATTATGCTATGCATGTCTCAAAATTTAGTAAAACCACCATTTCTTATTAACAACTTGCAATTTAGGCCCAGATCTCACATTCATGTTAAATCAATTATATTGTGGTCACTAATTCCTAAATTCTCCTCAACTCTAACCTCATCCACCATACTTTCATTGTTAGTTAATATTAAGTCTAACAGTGCATTGTATCTTATAGGTTCATGGACGGTCTGGCTCAAAAAGTTGTCTAGTATACAATTTATAAATAAAGAACTACTATGATCCATATTAGACAAGGAAGAATCCCATTGAATGCCAGGAAAATTAAAATCACCCATTATGACTATAGCTACCTTTTTCTTTATTGTGGCATGCTATATTGATTTCTTTCACCATATCCATGTCTAATTCTTGACTGGCCAGGAGGTCTATAAAATGCCCCTATTCTGCATGATTTATTGTACATATGAATATATTCATATGTACAATAAATCATGCATCCACACAGATTCAACATCATGATCAGTTTTAATATCAATCATTAACACAGTTTGAATATTGCTTTTAACATGAAGCGCTACACCACACCCTTCTTTCCTTTACGCTGGTATAAATAAAGTGAATATCCATCTATTTCATATTCCTGAAAGGAGTCTATACAATTCTTCATTCACCCATGCTTCAGTTATGCAAATAATGTCTAGATTCTTCTTTATGGCATAACTAATCAGCTCATCTTTTTTATTTCTAAGGCTATGAGCATTTGTGTAAAAGCATTTGATATTTGAAATGCTGTTACTTTTATTGATATCATCTAGATTTGAGATTGTAGTTTTTAGAAAAAATCATCATCTCTTTCAAACTTTTAACTATAATTATAGAAACAAGGATGTTAATAAAAAGGTTGTTCTTTTAAATTTATTGAATTTTCATTTCAAATAAAACTTGCCATCTTATATATAGTACTGTATTTATTTATAAATATTTGATTTCATCATTGTGACACCATTAAGATTCTGGTAGATGACAGACTGAAAGAATGAATTGAATTTTACATTATGCAGTTTTCCTGATTTTGTGAATTGGGATTTATTTGTCACTTTATTTACAGTAACTTCATTTGAAATATATATATATGGTTTTAGTAGACTATTAACTTTTTTTTTCTTTCCATTTAGGCCAATGAATGAAGGAGAAAAGCTTGCAAAAGCGTGCTCTTTGGTTCAATGTTCTAATGGTAAGGAAATTGTTATCCAAGAACGACCAGCTGACAAATACACAAAGAAATTTTCTTTCGACAGAGCCTTTGATTCAAAATCTAAACAGGTATGTCCTCATCTTATATCCACAAAATAAAACAAATCTGAAAATTTGTGAAAATATTTTTTATAATCCTTTTAAAACCATTATGAAAATATAATTATAATTTTAAATCCCAATCGCCTCCACCAGCGCTTTATTTTATTAATATTATTATTATTTTTTTTTTTTTTACAGTTATCACCACTACTCATTGGCAGAGAGTCCTATTTGAGAAGGAGGGTGTAAGAAAGTAATAAAAGTGTTAAGAATATAATAAAAATTCTTATGCAATAAAATTCTTCAATAGTTTATTTCAGGGATTTGTAACTAATATTCATAAATATCCTCATTGTTGGTATAATTCTGATGATTTTTGCATTTCTTTTGATTAACCTTTGGTTGTTCTTATGCTGTTTATCATATTGACATTGCTGTGAGCTGGCAAGACTTTTTTGGTTAAGATTAGGCTGTTATATTCTTCAGCACCAAAAACTTTCTTCCCCTTAGAAATTCCACTAATCTTGTTAAGTCCCTTTTTTTTCATTACTATCAGGTATTTTCAAAAATGTCTCCTTAATTTCTTTCTACTCCTTATTTATCTTATCTTCTACTAAAATTAAACTCTTAGCTTCCTTTTTAACTCATTTTTGCCCAAGATATTGTAGTTTCATCTAAAGATGTAATTTCAATCACTTAGCTTAATGCTAAAATAGAATACAGTCCTGATGTTATGTATCCTGTTTCCCTCAAAATTTGTGCTTAGGTTACATACCACCTTGGGAACTGGTTTTTCTTCTGCTTATCAAATTCTACTTTCCCCCCTGCTAGAGTATGTATTCATTAACCATATGCAGAGAGAGGAAGTTCTATCATCCATCAACTATCAACTCATGCTCTTAAGTGAATATTCCGAACTAGAAGATTTAAAGTAATTTATTTTCCTAACCATATATCTCTAGTTGGCTGGTTTAAAAAGTATGGGGATACTTAATAAGGAAGGTCTTTATATGTTCAGGAGAGCCTTTGACCTTGAGAAGATAGGTGGTAAAATGTAACAGAATAGGTCTTGAGTGGTCAAAAATAGCTATTGAGGTTGAAAAGACATTAGGAGGTGAAATTGAACTGAAATAGAAATAGAGTGCAACGGATCCTCACTATAGCATCTAAGTCAATGTAGGGTTCATCTCATTGCCCAGATGGGCCACAACCACACCCCACTCACAAAACCCTGCCATTCATTTCTTTTATGCACTTTTCTTCTTGCTTCTGCCAAACTCACATTCCTCTCCCTCTGGCATTCCCTTACTGACTCAATTCACTTTTTCTTCCGTCTCCCAGCCGGATGATTTCCAGCACATACACCACTATATATTCGCTTAACTAACGGACTATCCTCCATCCTTTCCAGATGACCAAACCATCTCAATGTACTCTTGTTTATTCTCATTTACGCCTTTCTTCACACCACACAACTCCCTAATCCATTCATTCCTCATTTTATCAATTCTTCTCACCTAACACACCCCTAAGATTGTCTATCTGAACACTTGTACCTTAGATCTGTACCTCTTATTCCAGACCATAGTTTCACTACTATACATTAACACAGGTAACAATATACCCTCATGCAAAACCCAGCGCATACCAAGGATTTAGTCCCTCACATCCACCAAGGATTTAATTGCACTAGCCACCTTCCTACCATTCACAACTTTCCTACTACATTCTGCTTCATCCGCTCACTTTTCATCCAATATATATATCCTAAATATTTAAACTCAAATACTTGTTCCAGTTGCTCTCCATATAACATGACTTTACACATCGGACTCTCCTCTCTCACTACCATAACCTTACTCTTATCTAGATTTACTTTCAAACCCCCCTTTGCACGCATGCTAAAATGTACCTCTCTACCATTTCCTTTTCAAACTCTCTTCAGATACACCACACAAAAACCAAATCATTGCAAACAATAACCAGGGCACCCTTACGAAGGTCTCTAACTGAGTCAAACCCAAGAAGAAGAAATTGATACACAAATATACAAATTGAATAACAAAGGAGACCTAAAACATTCCTGCCTCACTCTGCTATTAATATGAAACCAATCACTTTTGACTATATTTATTCTTACCAATGCTTCACTATCGTCATACAACATTTTGATTTCACTCAGAAGTCTGTCTATCACCAACACCATATATCATTACCACCTGCCACAGAACTTTCCTATTAATCATGTCATACGCTTGTTGCAAGTCTTTAAAACCTAAATAAAATATATTCTTCTCTCATTTTCTCAATCATTTATTTCAATGTAATAATTTGATCCACACATCCTCTACAACTTCTACAAGAACCTTGTTCTTCACCAATATATATATATATATATAATATTATTATATATAAATAATATATATATATATATATATTATATATATATATTATATTATATATATATATATATATCATAATATATATATATATATAATATATATATACCGGTATAATATTATATAATATTAATATATATATATATATATATATATATCATATATATATATATATACTATATATATATATATATATATATATATATATATATATATATACTATATATATATATATATATATATATTATAATATTATAGATATTATTTTAAACCACTTTTGTGCTGCAGAATTCTTTGCTTTTTATTTTTTTATGCTTTTTATAAATTTGATCTTGCCCATTTTGAAAGCCAAACTTGAATAGGTTTATTTTGCCCATATATCGGGTAACTTTTCATATAAAACCACTGATGATTTATAATATTTCAGATTGACATATTATAAATGGCTGTAGCTAAACCCCTTGTAGATGAAGTTTTAGATGGATTTAATTGTACAATATATTGCTTATGGTCAGACTGGCACAGGGAAAACCATTTACAATGCGAAGGGGATCAATTATCAAGGAATAAATTCAGTTAATGATGAGGTACAAATATTATTATAATATAATAGTAATATATATATAGTACTGAAATTAATAAATAAGAAATATACTATATAAAATTATAGTTATAGTTATATATATATAATAATTGATACATATTAATATATATATGTATATATATGTATATCATAAGTATATAATATATATATATTATATATATATAATATATATAATATATATATAATATATATATATATATAATATATATATATATATATATATATATATATATATCACATATTATATTAGATATATATTAATACAATGTACTAATAATATTATATATTATATATATATATTAATAATATATATAGTATATATTAATATATATATATATATATATATATATATACATATATATATATATTATATATATATATATATAGATATAATATTATATATATATAGATATATAAGTATAATATAATATATAGTATATATATATATGAGCTATATATAATATATAATATATATTATATATATATATATATCAGAGGTGGGCACCCCCGCTGCCATTTTTAGGGGTAGTCCTTAAGCCACCTCCGCAACCTTGAGTTTAAAACGTATTCCGCTAGCTGCTCCTCCGCACTTATTCATGACATCAATACCCTCCGCTATTCGCAAGTCCGCACGTCCGCAACTTCACAAAATTGGTGCGACTTCAGAGAAAGATTTTTAATATTAAATACTAAATAGTATATATCCTTTACAAAAATTATTTTAGTATTTTTTATGAAAATTTGAATAAAATATTTACAAAATCTCAAGATTTTCCACTTCCTCCTCGATGTCGTCGTCAAAGAACAAGATCCATATTACCTTTCAAAAAGATTAGGTGCTTCAAAATTAAAAGCAGTTAAGGCTGACTCTTACCCTCCAAAATATTCCCCAGCCAATTACAGAAGATATTCGCTCTACAAGCCGAGAACTAGGAGAGGTGTATTATATTTATGAACACAAGTTCAACAAATTTCTGCCTATGGTTGAAAGGGAAATATGTCCTTGGTGAGAGGAGTGCTGGTGTTTAGTTCACTTCCAGCAGTCCCTTACAAAAAATTTAAGGTCCTCACCTAAATCATTCTGCCATCAGAACCGAAATTTTTAGACCACCCTGTCCACCTATAAGAAGTCTATTTCGTCCAAGACTTTATAGAATTCCATGAAAGCCTTTCGAACTTTTCTGGCAGAGTACGATGCGGGAATGCTACGGTATCAGCTCGTTAGTATATACTATTATATATAATATTATATATATAATATATATATATATAAACTTATATATATATATATAGATAGTATATATAGTATATATATATATATATATATAATATTAATCAGATTCCCAAATAACAAATATAGGTAGTATGACTTAGTATGGATATAGGGTATATAATATATATATAATATATATATATATATGTATAAGTAGTATATACTTAATAAGTATAATAAATATATATATTTATACAAGTATAATATATATATAATTATATTATAGGTATATAATATATATATATATATATTAGATATATATATATATATATATAGGTAAATATAAATATATTTGGGTTCCACACAGACCTTGATTTTAGATATTTCCTAGTTATTTTTATAGTAATAATATAATTAATTTAAAGTGTATAGATAGGAGTGGTTAATACTATTCGGTGAAATCTAGTAAAAATTCAATGTGAAATGTCATTGTTATTAATAATTGTTAACCTGTGGTAAGGAGGTTGAGAATTATTTTTGAAGTTTCTGAAGTTTAATTAAAAAACAATAGATCTTAGACTAAAAGTATAATTATTAGGTTAATGATCAAACTTATGTAATAAAAATTATAAGAATTCGGTTAGGTGGTATAACCAAAAAAAGACATATATGTCTTTAATATAAGTAATACATATCTTCATTTTTTACAAAAGGTGCTGAACCAAAAGAGCGGAAACTTTAATTGTTTGATCCCACTACGTGCAATCGCTAGATTTCCTGACGGACTCCGGCACACTCCGCCTTAGTCCGCACCTATTCTGGTATCGCTACGGAGCGCGACTAGCGGACTAAGAGTGCGAAGTGCCCACCTCTGAAGAAGATATCATACTATATAGCGGTAGTGAGTAATAGATACTATAGTAGTATAGTATATAATATAGTATAACATGCAGCTAATTTATGTATATATATAGTATAAATAGTAGCCTATAGTATAGGGTAAATAGTAGTGTAAGTATATATTATAATAGTATATAGGTTAGTATATATATAGTATACATAATAACTAGTAAGAAGTATTATTATATTATGGAGATATATTTCAGCCTGATATTGTGATATTTAGAGAAGAGTAAATTATTAATTACTAATGGATCTAAAAATTATTTACACGAGAGTTTGTGATTATATCCAATTTCAGTTGGAGGTTTTTGTAACAAAAAATCAAGGTCTTCAAAATGATTGTTCCTTTTCTCCATGATGTAGTTATTGAAACTGTATACAGTATAGGAAAACTGTTCCAGACCTCAAAGCAGAATTGACACTAAAAAAATTGATAACTCATAATAGCTATCAGGAATCTCACCAATAGAGTGAAATGGAAATTATAACCTACTATGTCTATAAATTAAATGATGAATACTACTCTCTTATAATAGATAAGAAATAAAAAATAAATCAGAATTATTATAAGGCACTAGACGTCAGGAATTAAAGTAACCCAGAAAAATTAACTATTTATTAGCATCTCTTGCCCCTCGGCTCCCCAATACAGTCAAGAATGGTGCGAATTTGGTATTAAAGAGACAGACTATTAATAGTGGAAACAGAAAATAGAATAGTTATAAAGGTAGAAGAACTGTTAAGTTATATTTATGGGTAGTGTAAACCCGCAAGAAAGCTTCCGACCTCCCCCCGTCATACTGTTGAGAATGTGTATACAAAACCATTCATAATTCACCTATCCAATACCCTTCATTTCATTTTCCACCATTAGCGCTGTAATATGTGCTCCAAGGTATCCGCACAGATTCATAGGCGCGAATGAATTTGCAGCAAACCGTGGTACAATTCAGCCCTACTTGCTGAGAACCATGTCACCTCCGATGACATCATAATAATCAGAGACGATATCAGGGTTGGGCACCCAAATAACAAAACCAAGCCCAGTTTACTAGCTTTATTTAGATGGAAGAGTGCCGAAGTATCGACGTCTCTGCAGTGAGTAAGAGAACAAAATCAGACATTTCAATATTCGTTTAAAACAATAGTTCCGAAAATCTTGCAGCATGGAAGCCCCAATCTTCACATTTCTATAAAGTATCTACCAAGTGTCACATGGTAACGCTATGGTCCAACTAACAGTGCTCTTCACACCACCATAGGGACATGATTACTTAAGACCCAGGATTGGCAGGACTACGGTCAGATCTAAGTCTGTTGCTATACACATTTCCAATGCCTATGAGCCTTAAACCACCTGACTGAATAATTTTCATCTTCCTTTAGTATCGTGGCTATCAATGCCCTATGCTCGTATCAGCCAGCACAACTTCTTAAATTTGATTTCAGATCTGAAATAATACGAAAATAAGATGAATTTAAAAATTCAACAAAATGAATAATATATTCGGAGAGAAACTTCAAAGATTCAACGTATTTTGGGGACTAGAATAGAGACCTATAATTAATATATAATATCAACACACCATTGTATTACTATATAATTTATTCATTAACATCTAGGTATAACAGAGTATAATCCTCATCTATATCATAAAACCATACCATCAAAAAAAGACTTAAGCTTCGTACCTTGACTAGTCATCAAAAGATTAATTGCACCAAGTGTCACCTTCGTTACGACCATCAACTTCAATACCAACTTTAAGCTGCTTTAAACTAAGAACCAAAGCGATACATCCCATACCTTTTTTCATCCAACGGTTACTCACATTCTTAAATAGGAAAGATTTCATACTGTTGAATTCTTTCCTAACTTACCATCACCTTCTATTATCTACATTATATTACTTTCAAAACCCCTTCCTTTTTACTACCCTGCCAAACCTCTAAAAACCAGTCTTCATAACTTTTTACAGATTCATTATACAAAAACCAAAACATCTGCATGATAAATAAGCAACGTATCTCCAAATCTCTACGATTTTACCAACAGTCTGACACACTCCTCTGCCAACCTTACCTTAAATTCTTTCATCACCATATACAATAATTATAAATAAAATAGTTATGGAGGCATAGACATATCCCTTGCCCTCAAACTCCACTATTCCGATATTCAATACACCATTATCTCCACATCCATTTATTCTTACAAACAACATTCACTCATCAAAACATACATAACTTATTCCAATCAGACTCCGAAAACTACAATCCTCCGACAAACTAGTAATATTACACAACTATTCAAGCCCTGTCAACCGCAATCTCAACTTCATTTCTTGATGAGTATAAAATTCAACCAGTATTCCATATTTGAAGTACTGAGTCTTATCAAAGTGACTATTCAACTTGAACTTATCATCACATCAAATATATAATAGCCTACCATCCACTTGATTAATGTACTTCTAGCCCTAGAGCATAGGTAGGCATCCTCGAAGAGCCCTACAGGAACTGCTAGCACTAACAGCGATTCACTATCTCAACCTCCTCCCATCACTCACCATCCTTCCTACCACTCTTCAGACTCTCTTCCACACATCCTCCCATCATCTCATGTCGAAGCACAACATAGCACTCAACGCCCAAATATCATCTAATTCTAATTAGCAGTATGCACTATCTACCAAGTGGACTCTCTTTAAGCTTGCTGTAAGCGCTATTTATGACTTTCATTCTCAGGAGCACTTCAAAATTCCTTTTGTAAAATCCACAATGCCCCATTTCTCCACTTACCAAACTGTTCATGTGTGAACCTATCTTCTTATATATTTCTACCTTACTCGTTTATGCTAACAGTTCACGCTTTAATCTTTGCCTCCTACAATCTCTTAAATTATTCATATACTTATCTCTGAAACCTCATCATTAGCCTTTAGTACATGCCTTTTTACTTTTATCGGCTTGCATCACCTAGTACATCTACACCCAATCAATTATTATATATATTGATTACTACATAACCTAAAGAGAGCTCACGATCCCTACATGACTTCAACATGATGCCTGACCGAAGACTTCTAACACCGTATTTCGCGTTTCAGATATGAGTAACCATATACTCTTCCTAGAAGTCGATCTTTGAGTGACTCCAGTTTCCATTCATCCAACTTCGACAACAACTATACTCAGCATACTTTCTATATACTCCAAGGTTTTCTTATTACCAATCAGCCCCCATCTTCTCACCCACTCTATTCTCTAATTCTCCTACTATGCAAATGCCATACTACTTTAACTACCTAAACTTGCTACAAAAGCATCAAATTGATATCATAGCCCTCTCGCCTATACTCGCCCCTCCTCCCCTGCCATCTTATTTAGGATCTACTTCAAACACCACACCTCAATTCATATAAATGCTTGCTACCACATCTATAAACTCAATACAGTAAACTATTTCGACGTTATGCAACCCTTAGCATACTGTCCCTTTCATCTTATGATAAACCACTCCAAATTATATAATCCACAGCTAAAACGATTATTGATAGTACCTATTTTTCTGTACTAAGTTCCATTCTACACGCTAGAGAATGTGACTACTTTAGAAGCCCAAGGAGAAACCATCGTCGCCTACCTTTTCTACTTTTGCAACGAGTTACTTTCTTTATCACACCAATGAACTTTAGTCCTTGAATAATGAAGTGCAAAAAATAATTCAAATCAGCGTTCTGCCATACGATATGAATTAGAAGAGATTTCACCATGACTGTTCCTGCATCGTGAAAATATCTTTAAAACAATGCCTATAGATCCTCTCAGTTAAATAAGAAGTCTTGGTCTAAGCTATCCTCAATCATTCCTGTTCATCAGAAATCTGGTGTTGAATGTGACTTTCACAGACAATCCAATACCTTACAGAACTATCAGAACAACGATTACAAGACTATCAAAGATGCTTTAAAGCGAGCATGGTATAATGAAAATCAAATACATTGTCACCTAATATTTAAAAAGAGACTCTCCATTTACGAGGATCATAATATCTGTGCGATACTATCTCTTATTTAAAGAGAACGAATATAGGATCGAATAGACTAACTAGATCGAGCCCAGCTACAAAAATACAAAGACGTATAGCACGCGATTAAGCAGAAGAGCTCGCTGGATATATAGAATTAATGAACACATTATTTAGAAATATTAATACTAATTTTTGATAGTGAATTCCTATGTCCATATCTCCGAGATTAGATGAGATAGAAGAGCTATCTTCACAAATGGACAAAACTGAAATCACTCGTACAAGTGCGGAAACAACATGGAGCTAAAGAGTCTAGGCAATTACACATCCAATAATAAAACACAATATCCGTTGAAAGTAAGCGCAATTGTACCTTCAAGAAATAGTGTCTTATTCTAAGACCACTATAAATGACTCATATAGAAGCAATTAGGCGACTTAGCCTAAGACAAGTGCAAGCCACGATCACTCTGATCTACGCATATGAACTACGCTCTGTACTATATCCAAGAGAAGCATTTCAAATACGGTGGTGAGACAACCTTGAGTACCATGCTATAAAGCGCGAGTAATAAATAACGAAAATTGAGTGCATAGTAAAGCAGTATTCGAGAAAATTGAAAATAACAAACCGTCTGCTGACACCACTACTATGAGTGCTAATGCACAGAAATAAGAACCCAGTTTTTGATCAAATTGAACACAATCCCTAGAGCACGCTCGATCGAGTGACCGGTCATCCTGACTGTAAGCAAGTAATTGAAAGTGAAAAGCGTGCGTAGTGACCGCGTGTGTGGGATGGCGCAAGTTGACGTCCTGACCATCGGGGAAAGAAATTAATCTCATTTGCTCGATGTGCAATCTCCTACCAGAGCGAGAAAGAAAAACTCTAGAATTAGGATTTAGTGGATCTCCGGGATGGAGGAT
This sequence comes from Trachelipus rathkii, assembly GCA_015478945.1. Taxonomy (NCBI): domain Eukaryota; kingdom Metazoa; phylum Arthropoda; class Malacostraca; order Isopoda; family Trachelipodidae; genus Trachelipus; species Trachelipus rathkii. Next base: position 32,725 of record JABUQX010031628.1, read on the forward strand.
TAAATAACACACTACACATCTCGGAGCGAGAGACTAGACTATAAAGAAAAAAGAACAATAAAGAAATCCTATCTCAACTTGTAAATATGTGGAGAAATTCGATGCGTCAATATGTGTGTTTTCAATTTTCTAGTGATAGGTTAATTCTAATCATTAACTATTACTTTTTCAAATTATTTTTCCTTTTTCTAGTTTGTTAATGTCAAGCGTTATTTTAAAGAAAGGGCGAATGGTGAAAACTCCATACCTCTCGATTCCAGGGTTCCTGTATAGACTCTGGTATAGCTTACCTACTAATTAGCTTTCTTCAATTAATGTAGCATTGAGAGAGATATTAAATTAGATTGGCCAAAAATAAAGGGGGGGAAAAACCCTTACCTCAATCCAGGGTTCCGGTTGATTTTGTTAGCTTACCTACTATTAGCTTTCTTCAATTAATAGCTATGAGATAATAATCGCAATTATTAAAGATGCAAATAATGTTAAGTGTTAATATATTAGTTTTGTGGATGATGGACAGTAATGTTGTGATGAATAATATAAAAAAACTCATCCAAGCTTTAATTTTGGTTTTATTGATGTTGATTTTTATTAGTATTAAATTGGAAACAAATAAGTTGATATTTTGAAAACTAGAGCTCCACAGAAAGCAAGAAGAAACCTCATCCGGCACATTTGGTTGGTGATAAAAAAATATAAAAAATCAGTCCATTACAGCTAAATAAACAGGAAAGTTGGATATTAACATAATAGTAAGAAAAATAACCAAAAAAAATAGTATATACCAAAAAAATAAAAACAATTAATATTTTAGCCTTATATTTGCCCAACTTTGACCTACTTTTTTAAATTTTTTCTGACATTTTCATTGAATTTTCGAGAGTATTTTCTTTTATTTTTTTTAGTACCCCTAAAAGTGAATATGACCAGAGAGAAATGCATATATAAGTATAAATGTACTGACATTTGGAGTCATAATATAAACAACATAGTTAAAATATTATGATGAGTGCAAACGTTTAATATTTCCGAAAATATTTAGTAATGATAAGTACATAGCGACGTGTTATTACAAATGGAATAAGTGTCCAGCATGTAGATATTAGCGTCAGATCATATTATCAATGAATATATTTTAATTTTAGTTGACGAGCTAGATTGTCTTTTATATAAATTTTTACACACACGTTTGGTATCAGCAATTTTTACTGAACTAGACTCTATACCACAATGGATAAGTATTTTTGAGGATTAGGTGTAGAACCTTTCGCTTTTCTTGATTTAGGTCCTCCTTCGCTCTACTAATAAATTTGTCTTTTTCCTCAAATAGTCACTTTGTTTATATTCTCTGCATTTCTATGCAGATTCTGAATCTAGTTGCACAATAGACTTCAAAAATCTCATAAGGATCTTGGTGTTAGAAGTTTTCAGGCCTGATGAACCAATTGGTAAAGTGCTCATAAAATTATCATATTACCATTAATATTGAAACACAAAAATACATAACAATTAACTTGAAAATTGCCAGACTTTTAAAGAATGAACCAATTTTAATGAGGCTCTTATGTAGTGAGTGACAGTGTAATAGACTTGTCTATTGAATACCCTGGGAAAACTATAAACAGGAAATTGCAAAAATGTAATAATGTGAGCTAGGATAACCATTTGGGCTACAGACATTTAAAACAAAGGAAAAGACTTGTTCCCGGTTAAATTGAATGAAAATTAACTTTACCCAAAATTCATAAAGCCATAGGTGGAATAATGAAATTTAGACATTCTTTAAAGTAATCACTCTGGTAAGTACTTAAAATTATTAAACTTTTCCCTCATGGGGAAAAATAATAAATAGTACATAATAGTTACACAGCTTGTCGTCGAAACTGCAAACTATTATGAACTATTTTATTATTTCCCCACTGCTCTGCCCCCAGTAGACAAGTTTATAAGCTCTATTTCTATTACTTTAAAGAATCACTAATTTCATTATTCCGTTCGATTGCTTGTTGGTAAAAGTTAATTTCATTTTACACGGAACAAAGTCTTTTCCATTTGTTCTTTAAAGTCTGGTAGAAATTTATCCCACATTCACATTTGCATTCTGTTAATTTTCATCCAATCATAGGTAAGGCTAAGGATATGAATGGCTTGAAATATTTTTCTAAAATCTGGAATTATTCATAGTAGTTAGTATTTTGTTTTCAATATTAATGGTAACAAATTGATAATTTTATGGAGGCACTCTTTACCAATTAGGTTCGATAACCTGAAAACTTCTAACCAAGATCTTATGAGTTTGAAGTTTTTCAGGTTATCGAACCCTATTGGTAAAAAGTGCTCATAGAAATTTATCAGCATTTTACATTTAATATTTGAAAACAAAATACCATAAACAATACTTTGAAGAATTCCAGATTTTTAAGGAATGCCAATTTTAATGGCTTAAAGGGACATTATCTGTCATGATTGGGATGGGATGATACATTAACAGGAATTGCAAATGTAATGTGGGATACATTTCCTACAGACATTTACAAGACAAAGGGAAAAGGACTTTGTTCCAGTGTTAAAATGAAATTAACTTTATCCAAATCAAAAGCCATGGTAAATTAATGAAATTAGAGATTCTTAAGTAATAGAAATAGAGCTTATAAACCTTTCATAAGTTTTCTCCTTTTCAGTGGCGAAATAATAATAGTTACATTTATTAGTACACAGCTTCGACGACAAGCTGTGTAACTATTTATGTTTAACTATTATTTATTTTCCCACTGAAGGAGAAAACTTTGAAAGTTTATAAGCTCTATTTCATTACTTAAAGAATCTTTATTTCATTATTCCACAACAGCTGTATTGGATTCTCTAGCCTCGCACGTCGGCAAGTCTTTTCCTTTGTCTTTTAATCGTCTGTAGACAATGTATCCCACATTACATTTGCATTTCCTGTTAATATTAATATCTAAATCATGGACAGATAAACTGTCCTTTAAGCATTAAAATTCTAAGAAGTCTGACATTTCGCAAAATCTAGAATTTTCAAATTATTGCTATGTATTAAGTACAAAGTATTAATGTAAAATGATACATTTTATGAGCACTTTTACCAATAGGTTCGATAACCTGAAAAACTTCTAACCAAGATCTTATGAGTTTGAAGTCTAGTCAGCAACTAGAATTCAGAATTGCACATAAATGGAGAGAAAAAGTTTTCAGGTTATCGAACCTATTGGTAAAAGTGCTCATAAAATTATCAATTTTACCATTAATATTGAAAACAAAATACATAACAATTACTTGAAAATTCCAGATTTTTTAAGAATGCCAATTTTAATGGCTTAAAGGACAGTTTATCTGTCTATGATTGGGATTTGAAATATTTAACATGGAAATGCAAATGAATGTGGGAGTACATTTCTACAGACATTTTTAAAGACCAAAGGAAAAGACTTTTGTTCCGTGTAAATGAATATTAACTTTATCCCAAATTTCAAAGCCATGGTGTGAATAATTGAAATTAGTGCAGATTCTTTAAGTAATAATCCCTAGAGTTTATATAAACTTTCAAAGTTTTCTCCTTCAGTGGGAAATAATAATAGTTACATAATAGTTACACAGCTTGTCGTCGAAGCTGTTTAAATTATATGTAACTTATTATTATTTCCCACTGAAGGAGAAAACTTTGAAAGTTTATAAGCTTCTATTTCTATTACTTTAAAAGAAATCTCCTAAATTCATTATTTCCACCATGGCTTTGAATTTGGTAAAGTTAATTTCATTTTACACGGAACAAAGTCTTTTCCTTTGTCTTTAAATGTCTGTAGAAATGTATCCCACATTACATTTGCATTTCCTGTTAATATTTCATCCCAATCATAGACAGATAAGATAAACTGTCCTTTAAGCCATTAAAATTGGCATTCTTAAAATCTGGAATTTTCAAGTAATTGTTATGTATTTTGTTTTCAATATTAATGGTAAAATTGATAATTTTATGAGCACTTTTACCAATAGGTTCTCGATAACACTGAAAACTTCAAAACTCATAAGATCTTGGCTTAGAAGTTTTCAGTTGTTATCGAACCTATTGGTAAAGAGTGCTCAATAAAATTATCAAATTTTACCCACCTAATATTGAAAACAAAAGTACATTAAACAATTACTTGAAAATTCCAGATTTTCTAGAATGCCCAATTTAATGGCTTAAAGGACATTTTATCTGTCTATGATTGGGATGAAATAATTAACAGGAAATGCAAATGTATTAATGTGATACATTTTCTACAGACATTTAAAGCAAAGGAAAAGACTTTTGTTCTCGTGTAAAATGAACCATTAACTTTACCCAAATCCTTCAAAAGCCATGGTGAAGTAATGAAAATTAGAGATTCTTTTAAGTAATAGAAATAGAGCTTATTAACTCTGGAAAGTCTTCTCTCTCAGTGGAAATAATAATAGTTACATTAATATTAACACCAGCTCATAAAATGTTTACTAATTAATGTAACTATATTATTTCCCACTGAAGGAGAAAACTTTGAAAGTTTATAAGCTCTATTTCTCTTACTTAAAGAATCTCTAATTTCATTATCCACCATGGCTTTGAATGGGTAAAGTTAATTTCATTTTACACGGAACAAAGTCTTTTCCCCTTTGTCTTTAAATGTCTGTAGAAATGCGGATCCCACATTACATTTGCATTTCTTACAGACTTTTAAAGGCCAAAGGAAAAGACTTTTGTTCCTGTTGTAAAAATGAAATCTAACTTTCACCAAATCTTCAAAGCCGCATCGGTGGAAATAATGAAATTAGAATGATTCTTTATAGCTAATTAGAAATAGTAGCTGTATAAACTTTTTCAAAGGTTTTCTCTTCAGTGGGAAATAATAATAGTTACATAATAGTTACACAGCTTGTCGTCGAAGCTGCAAATGATTAATTAGATGCTATAAACGAAGCTATGAAATTAATAATGCCATAGAAAGGAAAATTATTCCTAAAAAGTTTTATAAATATGTTAATAACAAAAAAAGTACCATTAAGGAATTAGGCCATTACTGGACATTAATGGAAATTCAAAAGTCAAAAGAAAGTCAAATATGGCAGACATTTTAAATATTTTTTCTCAACATTTTACGAAAGAGGAATCTTTATGATAGCATTGCCTATCATGAATAAACAGGGATTTTTCATGCAAGACAATATTTCAGATCTTTTTGAAATTCTTAGAAGGGAAGTTGCTTTCCGGATTGATAAACTATTAATAAATAAATCACCTGTACCAGATGGATACTATCCAATGCATTTCAATAATTAGAAAGATATATTAGTGAAACCTTTGACAATGCTTTTCGGTAAGTCTTTAAAAGAAGGAATAGTTCGCTTCATGATTTTCGAAACTGCTACCATGTAACTCCCATTTTTCTAAAAAAGGGAGATTGTAAATAATACGAACTGCATATAACTTACAGACCATTCAGATTGACTTCTATAGTTGACAAAATTTTGAAGCAACTATAACTAATAGATTAGTTGCACATCTTGAAGATCAGTGATGCCCCTTCAATTAAATTGCCCAACACGGGTTTTTAGAAGAAAGGTCGGATTGCTTAACAAATTTTTTAGTGAATGTTTTAATGTGCTGGGTCAATTAAACGATGTAGATTCTATAAATCTAATTGAGAATTGTCACTTCTTATTCTTGTCAAAGGCATTTGGATTTACCGTCTTCCCTCATCACAAGATTATCATTAAAAGCTTAGAGCTTCATTGGTTATTTGAGGAAGACTTTAAAAATTCCCATTAAAGATTGGCATTTGAACGTAATCAAATACTAACCGGTTACCAATTGGTGTGAATGCTCAATTGAGGTTTGAATGTATTAGTGCGTTGTACCCCAAGGATTGCCCTAGATCCAATACTGTTCATTATATATGTAAATGACATAGATGATAATTTTTAGGCACTATTTCGGAATTTGCGGATGATACAAAACTTGGAGATCGCATAAATTGTGAGAAAGATTATTAATTACTCCAAAGCGATTTTGAAGAAGATTGTAAATTGGTCAAAAACATGGCAAATGAAATTTACTACAAATAAATGTAATGTTATACATTTTGGGAGTAGGAACGATGAATATGATTACAGAATTAGATAACTCGGTTATCAAAGTTGTCAGTGAGGAAAATGATCTAGGAATATTAATTAATAAGGATTTAAAGTTTGCAAAACGATGTGCTGAAGCTGTTAGGAAGCTAATAAAGCTCTAGATTTTATTGCCAGAAACTTCGGATATAAACCTAAAAATATAATAGTACCTCCATATAAAACGTTAGTTAGATCTCATTCAGTTTTGGAGTTATCCCTCAAAAAGGACTTAGAAAAAATTGAAAGAATTCAAAGAAGGGCAACCAAATTATTTCCGGAAATGAAAGGTAAGTCATACGAGCAGCGACTACGTGAGCTAGATATCCGTTCTTTAGAGACAAGAAGATTGAAAGGAAAGTTAATAGAAGTTTTCAAAATACTAAATAAATTTGACAATATTGATTATAGGAAATTCTTTAGATGCGATTTTAATGATGTAACACATAATAATGGACGTAAACTTTCTCATAAGCGATTTCAAACCAACATAGCAAAGAATTTCTTCACTTATGATGTAATTGAGAAGTGGAATAGTCTTTCTTACGAAATAGTGAACAGCGGCAACATCGATTCATTCAAGAAAAGGTTACATACACAGTTATACACCTTAAGGAAATTGGTCTTTGAACTTCAATTCAACTCGATTTTCTTCATTAAGTTAAAACACCTTGAATTAGTTTGTGTTTCTAAATAAGGCAAAATCAAACAAGGCTAGTTGACATCATTTTGCTGTAAAAATGTTAAATAGTACATCTTGAAAGACATTTGGGGTGCTTGAAACTTATATAACAGGTTTCGATGTTCACGACCTTAGGAAGCGTTACGTGTGCTAACATTCTAAGCCAGTAACCCATTTGATCACCACTAATCCTTTTTCAATTTGTAAAATAGCTTTTGATTGTTAAAAGCAAATCTTAAGAAGCTGAATTCCTGGGCGCCGAACTTTTATAAACCAGTTTTGATGTTGCACCTCTTGGAAGTGTTTTAGTTCTAAGTATCTAAGCCTCAGACTAAGAGCCTGTGAGTGAACTGTAAAGTCTTTTGCTAGTCAGTGTTCTGTCCTCCCCCTCCTCCTCCTATGCACAAACATTTCAATGTTTTTTTTTTTTTGGCTCTATTTAGCTATATTGATTTTTTATCATACAATTTAAATTTTCTTAGCTTTATGTGTTCTAGTTTGTTAATTATAGGTCAGTGTTATATGTGTGTGTGTGTGTTTTCTTTTACAGAATTTAAGCGGTGCTGGGATAATCCCAAGATGTGTGAATCAACTTTTTGATGAACTTCGAATTCAAAAGAATGAATTCACTATGAAAGTTTCATTTCTTGAACTATACAATGAAGAACTATTTGATCTGTTATCAGCTCATGATGATTTATCAAAACTAAGGTAACTATTATTATTATTATTATTATTATTATTATTATTATTATTATTATTATTATTATTATTATTATTATTATTTTATTTATTATTATTTTATTTATTATTATTATTATTATTATTATTATTATTATTATTATTATTATTATTTTATTATTATTATTTATTATTCATAAAACTATTTCTTAACATTAGAAGTCATTATTTTATTATTTATTGATGTAAGAGTGTCTGGTTCCTGCTTCTTAGCTGGATATCCTGCCTTTTCAAAAAGTTCCTGCTCCAGCCAGATATTTTTTAATATCAGACCTCTCACCGGATCTTTCTATAAGGAATTTAAATTTTTAACCTTAAAATTCTGAATATTTAGTTTAATAAAGTTTCTCTAGCAAGTTCCAGTAAGATTTTTTCATTGAACTCTTCCATTACTCTCCTCTCCTTCAGTTTCTCCACATAATATCTTTCTTTCGTTGTTTTCTTTTTCTTTTTTTGTGGCTTCCACCTTCACTTGCCAAACACCATTCTGTGGTCGGAATCCAAGAAATAGTTGGGATTATTTTCACATCCTCAAAGACTTATCGTTCGTCAACAACATATCAATCATCTATTTTTCCACATATCTTTTCTCTTCAATGTTTCACCTATACCATGTCCATTTCTTACTTTCCTCATGTTCAAAGAAAGTGTTCATTATAGCCGTGTTATTTCTCACTGCAAAATCAATCAGATGTTCTTAAACGTTTCTCTCTCCCACGCCAAACTCTCAGTACTAACTCATCCCCCTCTAGCTGCACCTTCCTACATGAGCATTCAAGTCTCCCATGACTATCTTCCTCTCCCCTCTTACCGTGTCATACAGTTGTTGTAACTTATAATTTGCTATCCATCCTTTACTCTACGATTTTTCCTTGATTTGGTGTGTATATCCTGGATTATGCTCAAGTACCTACTCCGTTTTTCGCCTCCTATTCTTCACGTGTCGCATAGCAATTACCCGTGTTCCATTAGTCATATGTCTTCCACAACGTCACCTTTTTTTGTTACACGTCCCGGTACTCTATAATAATCATCTACACCCATGTCTTCTTTCATCCTTCTAGTACCCTTTGAAGATATTACATAATCTCTTCTGTTAGCCTTCTGATCTCTCCCAGGTACTCACCCCACAGACTCTCAAATTCTCTCTAATTCATTCATCATACGTCGTAGCTAGACGGCGTGTCAATCCAAAATCCATAGCATTAACCCGTGGGTCAAGTACAGCCTCGCACCCTTTTTGTCTAAACAAGAAAGAAAAAGGTGCTAACGTCATAGTCACCCATGGTGGGGTTCCGTAAAGCCTAATTTTCGAGGAGCCCACACCCACACATTATAATATGATTTAATCGGCGTGGTTATTTAAATAATCTTTAATTATTGTCATCCTAATTATGACGAGATCTCAAACGTCTAAGTTAACTGCTCTGTCCAGTCGAAGGCCCTATCTAATATAGCATTTGGTTACCGAAGCAAGTAAGAGTAGTTTTATTTATACAACTCTACTGGCTATTTCTAGTGACCTACTTATCATCAAACAAACCTTCTTTGAGAGCGAGAAATTCTGTAGTTAGTTGGGTCTATAACGATAGGGTATTACTTCCTATAATCTACCCATGACATTTTCTCTAAAAGGCTGTTTCTTATCATGAATTACAACACTACTAATATATATTATATATATATAGTTGTATTTAAATAAACTTAGTGCATAATAATAACCTATTCACAACCCAACTCTTCTAATCCCCTAAATACTGTTGAAGGTTATAGAGTATGTCATGGGCGGTGGTAGGCCACCGAGCATTTAGAGAAGTTAAAGTCTGTTTGATACAAGTCTAATCGATTTTGACACACCTGTTGATCTGGGCGGCCGCAGCAGTTGAGACGTAATTGTTAGGTGCTAATAACAAACTCCTGCAACTGAGTGAAGAAATATAATAAATAATCAAATTCAATACAAAAAAACTAACTCTTAACAAACACCATTTTCAAGGGTAATTTATTGTACATGGGTATTGGTTCAGGAGAATTTGATTTTAACACCATACTCTCACTATACCTTATTTTTAAAAGTAACATCCCTACATATTAAACTATTAATAATATATAATTATTTATTAAACTATTCATTAAATTAAAATATTGTAAGTAATAATAATAACGCTATGTAACAATAATAATACTATTAATAAAGGGTATAAATTTAAATAATAAATACATTCTTGTATATATTATTATAAATAATGATAACTTTATTATAAATAAAAAGACAGCTATTATTAAATTCTTCATCAACAAATAACAGATATTTGGAATCTTAGATTTTGATTTCTAATCTCCTTAATGCGGCTAATCTCCTTCTCGATATCTTCCACTAGGCGTTCTCTGTAGGACCGTTTCCCGATTTAACTCTGAGTCAAAATTAAAGTATCTTTCTGTACTGTATTCGAATGAAATTCATCCGAGTAGGCCCAATCCGAATAGACGATGTCCTCATTAAATTTGCCTTAAGTTTGGCCAAAATCATGCAAATATATTAACAATCTCCACACTTCATATTAGTACACTGTACTTATCCTCTAATGAATTTACTTTCTCGAATATTTTATACATAATCACAGGTTCTTAATAATTATGAGATCTCTTCAGAGATAGTTACTAGATAATCACTGGAATACAACCTGTAACCCTGAAAATTCTATATATAATGGTCACCCATAGCCATATTGAGTAAATACATTTTCTCCACGTGAGTCCGCTAATTCATTTCATAATCAGAACAATTCAGAATTCATATCTAAAAAGGTGGATTGTAAACCCGAGAGCAAATAAGCTCACACAATTGAGAATTATTATTTATAAGTATCTATCGCTGTTTATGTTTGATATTTATATAATACACACGTTAATTCCGTCATTGCTATGATTCGTGTGTCTAATGGTACTCAAATTTAATGCTCTTTCGTCTGGTTATGAATACATCTACCTCGGGGTGAGGTGTAGTCGGATTTTGTAAAATCACTTTCAGCGCGCGGAATCGTTGGCGTCATCACTTCTCGTTCGCACTATGCTACAATTGTTTTATTCTCAAAACCCAATTCTAGTTATGATCCTCGCTCTCCTTCTTCTGACAGTTGACAGCGAATCTGCTAATAATAAGGAGTACTATTTAGCTTTTGTGGTGTTCTGCTCAATAATTTTCCAAAATCACCGGTCTATAGATACGTTAATTGTATTTTTAAGTTTTTTCGTAAGTATAGCTTCTTTCGTTGTTCAAAACTGTATTTTTCTAAATCATACTCATTATTTAGCATCTCTCATTTTTTTGATAACAAATCTTAAAGGAATAAAATGCCTTGTGAAGTGTTCTGCTATCCCAGCAAGTTATTGCGCTATGGTCTTAGGATATGTTCCACCGTTTCTAGGGTTTTTTCCTCTACTGCTTAACTTCTCGATTAATTATGTAGATTTGTGTACTCTTCTGATTGCGGAAACTTTCTCTCTTTGCATATTGTTTCAAATCTTACTCTTCGACGTCTACGTAATTTATGGTATTAATCGGACTTTTTGTTCACCACATTGTAGTAGTGAGCGATCCAATAAGGGAAAAAGGATATCGCAAAGTTGTTGCGAATACTAAAGCAATGATTGGTGGAGCCATCGCCTCAAATTTAACACACGTAGAGATAACCTAAAGCTCTCGACTCCCAGTTCCCGGTTACCCAATATCTCTTTTTTTACCCTTATATATGTCTGCCAGATACCGGATCACACGAACTGAAAGAATCTTCCGGTCCAATCATATACATAGATAAATATCTCACCTTGCTTCTCTCCAAAAAAAACGCAGCAATTTATAATTAACCGGATCCAAGTGATGAAGATAATTTAAACAATAAAAACCATTAATTCATGTGATTACAAAATCATATTGTAACCAATACTAAATATTTAATTTATATCTAGGGCTAGGGTAACCCTATTAAAAAAATAATTATTGAAATATTATTTGATAAAGCCTTAAGGTCACTCAAAGAATATTCAATATTAAATATAGAAATGAATTTACTGTATTTTTTATATTAAATAATCTATTTAATAATTTTATTACATTTTACCTAGATAGCTTATTAATTAAATTTTATCTCAATCAAAGGTTAAAATTAAATTTGATAAAAATTAAAATTTGTATTCACGTTTTAAAATCAATAAGTAATTTCTTTATTATATTTAAAATAAATAAAAATTTAAAAAATTCTTACTAACTCAACACTTATATCATGTTCTCAAAATTACACACATTGATATTAATATTGCCGACATTAAATATAAATTTTAATATAGAGAGTCGAATTTTATATTATCGAAACACCTTCTCATAAGGAATGTAAATGTGTAAAATTAGACCAGATAAATACGAAGGAAAAACGAAAGAATTTATCAAGGTAAACAAAACAACTCAAAAGAGGACCCACACAACAAATAATAACTACCTGTGACAAGTGTGAGATGATCCAGTTTATAATTCGTATTTTTCCCTTGTACCCTTTTTTCTTCTCTCATAGACGTTCGGCTACGTTTGACCAACAGTTCAGTGTGCTCCAACTCAGAGGGCTCACTCCTAGTGAGACGGCATAGACAACCGCAATTGAAAGACGGAATTCATAATGACCAAATATATATATGGGAAGACCGAGCTTGACTAACCAGCTTCGGGAAATAACACCACGCATATTAGAGACCGAAGAGAAACAACTAAAACTTAATGTTACATTTACCTTGAACAATACCCTATAAAATGATTTAGAACACGAACGATCAAATTAAAAGCTATCGCGTTATTCTCACATCCACCCATTTTTCCATATAACAAATTTGGACGATGCGTTATGCGCAGATTAGACTAATCCATCTCCTATCTCACACCCGAAAATCTTCCTTTACATCCGAGGTACACGAGTATATGTGCGCTCAGTATATTTTATCCCAGTTTCCCTTCGAAATATTCGGTAGCAGACTACCCTCGGGTGCTCCATATTTAAAACACTGAAACTTCTCTTTCCCGGAGCCGCAGTCCGTGTGTATTCCTCTCTCACGTTCAAATAAATCTCATACATCCGTTAAACATGTAGAGACTAGTAATAATCTTCATCGTTTGATAATTGTTTTATAAAATTCACCACCGCAGAAAAAAATATTAATAAAAGTTTTATAAATTCGTCTTTGTCTCGCGCACGCTGCACAAAACTCACGTCTTAAATATAGCACAATTATATAGCTTATCTTCTAGATAACACTTGAGAAAAATTAGCTGAAGAAAATTTCATTTTAAATATTTAATATATATTAACTTCGATTAACGGTTTATAATCTGGGAATGTCAAACAATATTAATTAAATATCTTCACCACTGTGTTGTTCACTGACAATAGTGTTCATGTCTCTCTCCGTACTCCCGTCCTGTGGCGCTTTATCCACCGACCCGTCGTCACTCAGCCTGCGTAAAAGCTGTTCATAGATGCGACTAGCTCTCTTGCTATTTAGCAGAGCTTCCCCGATAATCTATCCCCCTCATTCTATCTGCGCCCATCTTAAGTCCCTCTTTTCGTACGGCTGCAAGCGCAACTCCTAAGTGCAAAAAAAAGAGGCAAACTTTTGTAATTTTTTAAAAGGTGAGAGCAGAGTATCACCGACACATTGTAGCTGATGCAAAACGAGTAATTATATATAGCTGAAATAAGAATTCCGGCTCTGTATAGAGTTCGCGACCGATCGAAGGGCTCGAAATAGCGTGTGTAAGCGCATTGGAAACAGAAAGAATAGAGCGCTCGAGCTAGCGAACCACGAGTATTGACACACCGTACTCCACACACATAAGAGTCAAGCCTTATGCCGCGCCGGCTCGTGTTTCCGGAGCCTGTGCCAAGAGACCCCTTGGCGGAGAGGCATTGTGCGCTGTAAACCTCTATGCGTGCTACGCACAAACAACGTCCCGACCACGCTCGGAGGAGCTTCACGGAAGATCGCGATTGGGACCGTGACCGTTCGCCCGTCGTCGTTCGTTAGATTCTTCTTTTATAAGTAATTATTAAAATGCAATTTTTCAATTGAGAGATGGCTACGCGCGATATCACCCTTATATTTCCTATGGGTCCGTTTAAAGGCCACGAGAGCCAATACCCACTGTTTTTCCACTCATGAAAAACCTCTCTCCTAGCCGAGACGTAACTTAAATTTCTCTAAAACGATCCTAATTAATGACCACACCGTTTAAGATGGTGTGGAATGCTCTACTTCATGGTCTATGGTAACACACCGTCAACCATCCTCTTCGGAATCGCTCCAGGCGAAATTCCTCCCGTCCTTATGTGGTATACTTCCCAAGACCCCCGACCTCTCTCTTGCGTTCAGATGTCTCATTACCCTACCAATGAATGAACAAGGGAATCATATGTCCCATTATTGACCGCACCGAGTCTATCTACCTCTACCGACTGCGTCCCTTTTACAGGCCAACCAACTATCATACCATCTCCTTCCTCCCAGGAAGAGTTCGTTACTCAACCTAATGCGTCAATCGTACTTTCATATTCTCTCATTTACTCCATCTCCTAACCCAACGACCACTAAAAGAGCTTCTTCATCGGAAATTCGAAAAAACTCGTCTCGCCCTGAATTGGTTTCCAAGTCTTTCCGACAACCGCTCATCAAATTTGACCATGTGCGATTCTTCATTATCAGAGTATATCCTTCCGTACGCCCCTAAGCTGGTGCCATCTGGAAGACACAGAATATGGTATCTCTCGTGTAGGACTCCCGGAATTGTGTCTAAGTCCGCTCTAAAATTATTGCCAGTCCACCCGTAGCTTTCATCTCTCGATTAATATTATCCTCACATCATATACCAAACGTAATACTAACAGACCCTCACTTATGTAAGCACGGTCTAGACATAACATTAATCAGAGACATTATTGCGCTTATTCCCATATCGCGCGACCTAAAATACATTTCTTTATATCCTCGCCCCTCCCCATTCCACCTTCCTAGCTTAATTAATTCTATCTCAACAATTATTCCTATTAACTAAATTAGCGCTTCATTTTATGAGCATCAAATCCGTTTTCAACGTTCTAATCTTCAGCAAAATACATATTTCCACTTTATATATACTCGTTTCTAAACTCGAAGACACAATTTGTTAGTAGTTAGCTCACACACTAAATTTTACTCTAAGAACTCATAAACTATAACCAGTCTCACCTTCCCGGGAGACGTGTAATGATCGACATACATATCACAAATAAACACGTGCGTTACTTTGATGGAATTGATTTTTTTATTCACGTTATCGGAAGCCGCGGTCTTTAATTTCTTTTCAAGCGACTGAATAGCGTCTCCCTCCCCCACATCCGTTATTTCTCTTTTCTTACTAACGTCGTCGTCGTCGTCGTTGTCGCAGCAACGATCATCACCGCCTCTATCCCTCGATGTCGCGCACTCGAGTATCTCGCGTATTTTGAAATAAAAATCAAAGTCATTCTTAAAACTTTTTTTTTCGCCCGATAGGAAAAATAAAAATTTTTTCAAATCTTCCCGGATCGGCGGTTCGATCTCTTCGTCTCGGAGGAGGCTTTCACTCATAAACGCTTCGCAAGATTCTATCATATTCAAAAGCATCGACGAATGAAACATCGACGTTTCGACGACTTTTACGAATCTATCAAATTTTCCTTTTATCGAATTCATTTCGGAAGAGAGATAATACGAAACCGCCGGTACTGACGTCATTTATGCAACAGCCGCCCCCCCCACGGTTACCACCAGAACAAATTTTTTAAGGATATTTTATTTATTCACATCGGCTATAAAAAATTATTTTTTTATTTTTTTTTTCAATTTTTTTATATATTTATTATATATATATATATATATATATAATATTATATATATATATATATATATATATATATTATATACTATATTTACTATATATATATATATATATATATAATATAGATATAATATATATATATATATATTATATATTATATATATTACAGTATATATTAGATAAAATAATTATTGTTGGAAGGTAGTTATTCTTCTATCCTTTTCCCCTTTGCATGATGTGATGGAACTAAAAACCGTTCCCCTTTATTATTGGGGTTTGTTGCCAATAATCTAAAAATTGGTTGTTCCTTTTAGAATTTTTTCCACCAGAAATATAAAAAGAAAACCACGGAATTTAGGCCGTAATATTAGCATGCCTCCTTACAGTAGGTCATAACTAATTGATAATTGACAATTTGCATTTACGTTATGACCATTATTTTTCTTCTTACGATTTTTAAATTCACCAGGTCAAGTTCCCTTTAGTGCGATTTTATTATGCGCTTTGACACAAATTCGATCTTCTTGTTCCCTTTATTAACAAAGAATTTTAGGCCGAAAATTTCCCGGTAAAAGATGCCATATCGACAGGCTTATATTTAAAACCTGTATATCAGAGTTGGGAGGACCCAACATAATTCTGGTGACCGGTGCCAACCACACTAAAGAGGGAAATTTGTTTTTATTCGGGTGGAAACCGGAAAAACTTTCAATAACTCTGGATAATTTTGAGATATCGTAAAACAAAATCAGTCGTAGGGTCCTAAGGTACTCCTCATTAGTTGCGGTGGGTAAGGGGTTCCTGGGGAACATTTTAATTTCCGTAAAAAAAACTAAGTGTTTCCCCCTTGTCGTTACGGTGTGGAAACCAAAAAAATTTTTTTATTATGTCGTAGTCGGTGTGTTTGCACTCTACAAAATCTCACTATGTCTGATTTGTTTTCATCTACTATCCCTGCCGAGAAAACTCTTTTTTCTACCCACTTCATCAAGACAATACTCTCTCAATAAATCAGAAAATTACAACCGCGAAAACGAGAAAATTATCCTATAGAATCATAATAACCTCGAAGCATAGTATATATAGCGTGTTAAGACACACCGCTCCTAACTCTCTTTCCCATTCTCAATCATTCTTAACAATACTATCCGGATGGATTTGAAATCACTCAGCAACCCCTTCTAACTGTGCTCTTGTGTCCTCATAATACTCAATCATTTCTTTATACTACGAATGTATCAATAATACACAAGTGTAGCACCAAATAGGCATCTTCCGTCTTCCCCTTTACTGTGCCGGATTTTATTCATTGAGTATAACGTTGAATAATACCAATAATAATAATACTGTTCCTTCTTATTATCCCCACTTTTCTCAACCTCCAATGATTTTAGGTCACTTCTCGATATAAACAACGTGTCCGTGCTCCGATATTACGTAGATGCCTCTAAAACTACCGACTAGGCTACTTTTTTGAATATTTCCTAATAATACCCACCTGAGAGTTCTAACTCATTAAAGAGTTGAGCTCAGAGCGACCATCCCAATGACTCCACCATAACTCCACACGACCTGAATGCCCGGCAGGAGAGCTTTCCTAGTTAATCCTATATAGCTGCCTGTCAGGTGTTCCGACATAAAAGAAATGCAAACGATAATATAATGATATTATATTCGTATTTAAGTTTGATATTATATCTTATTTCTACAATATTCAAACACTTTATGAAAACAATAGTTTTCAAAATTGAAATTTGAAGTTTTGGAATTTAGCACTGTACCATAACACTCACTCACAAATTCCTAATTAGACTAAAGCACCTGTGGTCTTCTTCACAATGCTCAAGCTCTCCCTTCAGTTCAACTGTTTGCACTACCACTGCGTTGTCGGACTTAAGGATATAACAGCGGATATACGGTGTTCCCTCTGGGTACCAACAAGTAGTCTCATAATAAAAAACTAATTATCTCCGTGTAATATTAAATCCAATAACCCTAAGTATGTTGACTTCTCCCCTTCCTCCTTACCCTCTCGTATAACCTGGTGTGTAGTATAATAACGAATACTATTAACATGCTCTCCTCCTCGTCCTTATTAGGTTGTGCCAAAAATAAATACACCTCAGATTTAGTATTTCACTCACTCCTCTGGAAGAATCTTTTTGTTACACAATCTTCACCAACCACTCAGAACATCAATCTCAAACACAAATAAACAAATCCTCACCAGTTCTCGTGGGAAATTCATATTAAAGTTGCATTCCTAAATATGTTGAATATGCACTCCTCTTACCAGTTAAATGATACGTGTGTCCAGATTAAACCATTCTCTAAATTGTAAAAACTTTGTGCGTGCTCTAGTACAAGAATTGCATCCACGATTTACCTTCCTCCTACTAACTGACCTCGCCCCGAAAAATACCCTTGTTCCTTGCAGCATCAAACCAACACCACATTTAGTATCGCCTCTTCATTACTGCCAATTGTTATACAGATTTTCGAAGTGTTCCATCCCCACTTTCTTCACATTCATTTCATCAGTTACGAAAGCACATCAATATTCATTATTCTTAGCAGATTTCCCTTATTCTCATTCTTAAACCTTTCGCGCTTCCTTAAAGAGAGCTTCCTATTCCCTTGTAAGTCTCCATTCATCCTCCTTTCCATACCTGTTCATATACCTCTTTTTTTTTCCTCCTGCATATGCATCTTTTAGCATTCCTTTTTTCCTTCTTATAAATGATAATCCCCAACATACATCTTTAATCTGGCTAAACACTACCGATCATAGGTCTTTATCATAACATATCATACTCACCGCCATTTCAGTTATTCACTGTTTTTTACGCCTTCTTTTTAAGCGCTGCATCAGCCTTTCTATCATACTCGAGCCACCCTCGTACTTTGACTATACCAAATTAATTAATCTTCTTCACCGTTTTCAGTGTCACATCTCACATTACTTTCGTTCCTGCTCTTATACATCAAACTAATATATACCGCTTAGCTCTCATTTCCGTCTTCAATATTATCCCGAGTGAATGAGTGTGCACTCAGCTTTGCTCTCAATCATATTGTTATTATATTGGCCTTTGGATTATACAGCTGCTCACGTAGTCTGGAATGGCTGTATCCTAATATACCGTTGTTGACACCTACACCGTTCTCATTTAGTTCAACCTTACTATATCCCACTTTCCGATACCCTGGTATCACCTTCCTCTCCATACCACTAACTTAATTTCAAACCTTCTGGAAATTATTTAAGAGGTATAAAGCATTTTGTATCTTAATAATATCCCATCGAAGAGGAGGTACCAACACTCTCCTACTGCGCCAATACTCTGATTTAACAACATTCCATATACAAAATTTAACTTCAAACATCTGGTCTTCAAATAACCTATTGATAATACTAAAATATCAGCAATTTTAACACTTCCCCTAAATCACACCATCTCTGACTCACGGTTCTTACACCCAGGTACTAATCTTACGTCATATAGCCGCGTTTATAAATTGATCGGAGTGGTGTTTGTAAACAAGAGAAGAGTATTACGATATCCCATATCTCTTGCGCGCCACTACACGAGGTAAATATATAACAACCTTTCCTACCATTCTCAATTTCTCCCGACACACCCGAAATAAACCCACACACCTCGCTTTAACACCGGTAAGTCCGTCTCTGTGTACTCACTGCTATCCGATAACCCATGTGTGGTTGAAAAGGCCAATACCAACACTATACTGTATCTCCACAAAGCTTTATTTGGTTTCCTTTACGCACACTCAGAAGATTAGAGGATTTACAATTAAGTACATATTGTGTCCACACATTAAGAATAGAAAAATTTTTTCCACCAGAGATTAAAAAAAAAAAACAACTATGAGCAAATTTAAGAATAGGTATATTCAGGATTATTAATAATTAAGGAAGTGCCTCCTATACCATAGGAGTTTAATGGGTACTATCAATTCAAACAATATTTGTCTGCTCCATGCAATTTTTGATGAACAATGTGCAAACTGTTAAATTAGTGTACCCATCTTTAACTCTTAAAGATTACATTGACACTGATATAAAGTTTATTCGCAGATCTCAACCACACATACAGAAAAACATATCGTATTACACTAGTGAGTGTTATACACCATAGCCCGCCAGATTTATAAATAATTATTCGTTATAATATTTTTAAAATCGGACTCAATCCAATGTGATTTTCCGATATCTCTTGTATATCCTGCATTTATAATTATCTAATATTGAATTGTATAGTTTGTCTGGAATATTAGAGATTAGCCTCGGTGTGAGATAAGTGCCTGATCGGAAGAACAGTTCTGTGATATTAATATTATTAATTAAATTCTACTATCTAATATTAAAGAATACGGAAAATTATGAATAAGGATAATTTTTATTTTTATTAACCTCTGTTCTTTTTAAATCCTCTAATCTTGTCTCTGATTTTCATAATAGTGGATATTTTATAGTTTTGTTTTGGGGGGGGGGGGAAAGAGTTTTTTTTTTTTTTTCACCCTGGGTTACACGCTATATAACCTCTGTATTCTTAGCATAAGGAACAGAATATGCGCGCCACGTGGTTACAAGTTAGATATACGTGTGAAGCCTGATTAATATTCATTAAAGAAGGATTCCCAGATATCGGTCTCAGTAAACAATAGTTCTGGTAGGCACCTGTTAGGATGAATAGTTGGACAGGTTGTTCTCCAAATCAACAGAATACACCAATACACAAAATAAAAAAAAAATCCATTAAGTTTCATTATTATTATTATTATTAATTATTTTATTATTATATTATTATTATTTATATATTGATTTATTATTATTATTATTATTAGTTATTGTTTAGTATTATTATTATTATTATTTGGTATTATAATTATTATTATTATTTGGCTTTATTTTAATTAATTTACAGACTATATGAAGATTCTACTAGAAAAGGCTCCTGTATAATTAGTGGATTAGAAGAGGTTCATGTTCGCACTAAGTCTGATGTATACAGCATCATTGAAAAGGGCTCAGCGAAAAGACAGACAGCGGCTACACTTATGAATGCTCATTCAAGCAGATCTCACACAGTATTTACAGTTACTGTTATTATTAAGGGAACTACATTAGATTGGGAATGAACTTATGGAGTATTATATAACTGATATGATTATTAGGTATTATTATTATTATTATTATTATTATTATTATTATTATTATTATTATTAACCCTTTTCTCGTCTATGTATTTCTATGTATTATTATTATGTAAGCATAACTAAGTAATAAATTCCATGAAGAGAATGAAGTATTTTTGATTTGATTGATTTGATTATTATCATTACTATTATTTATTATTTTTATTGATTTGATTATTATTATTACTATTATTTATTATTATTACTTATTATTGTTATTATTATAATCAACATTATGATTATTATTGTAAAATGAACGAGTATTGTTGTTGTTATTACAATCAGAACGTTAATCATAATTATTATTGCTATGATAGATTTTACTATAATTAAGATATGTAAGGCAAGGATAGCTTTTTTTTTTTTTAGGGATAGAAGGGGCATCTAAATCTCCCTTCAACTTTTTTTCTTTTGAAAGCTTAATGTTTATACATTGTCCTCTTATGGATTTTGATATATATATATATATATATATATATATATATATATATATATATATATATATATATATATTATTATATAATAATATATATATATATATATAATATATATATATATATAATATATATATATATCATTATATATATATAATATTATAATAAATATATATATTATATATATTAATATTATATAGTATATAATATATATATACTATATATTATAGTATATATATATATATTATACTATATAGAATATTACACCGGTCATAGTCTTAACATTTATATATATATTATATATATATATATTTATAAATATATAATATAATATATATATATATATTATATATATATTATATATATAATATATATATAATAATATATTAGTAATATACTAAATAATAATATAGTATTATATATATATATATATATATATATATATATATATATATACCGTTAATATATATATATATAATATATATATATATATATATTATAATAAATAAAATACTATACTATTAATATATATATATTTATATATATTATTAATTATCTCATCCTATATATATATATAGTATAATATATATATATAATAAATAGTATTATTGAGAGGTTATTAGCAGAAAAGGTTTAGAGTACCATCAGTACGAAAAGGGTTAAAGAATGGTAAAATCTGCACGTTTTAAATGGTTGGAAATTACTGGTGAAATGAATCAAGAACGGAGGCGAGATGTGGATTGATTAGATTTGGAAGTTGTGTAATAAAAGCGTTTATGGAGGGTTATAGTTCCGAGAGGGATTGCAGGAGAGTAGTAATAGTACCCTAATTATATAACGGGAGTAAGAGAATATACTTGTTAGGCGGAATAAGTTTGATAGAGTGCTTCGTAGGGAAATTATATGCTGGTATTTTGGTCGAAAGAGTGCGTCGAGTGAACTGAAGGGACTGATTGGTGAAGAACAAGGTGCGTTTAGGAGTCGTAGAGGATGTGTAATGAATAAAGAGAGATTCTTTAACATTGAAACAAATGAGGGAGAAGAAGAATAAAATCGTATTTAGGGTTATGGATTGCAAACAGGGCGTCATTCATAGCGGTTGAATAGGGGAAGCTCTAGGCAGGTGTTAGAGTTGATAATAATGGGTGTGGTTGGTTAGGCTTCTGAAGTTGGAATCAAAAGTTATGTCTATGTCAGGATAGTGAGGCGGTGTAAGAATAAATGGTCAAAGGTGATTGGTTTAGTATTAAGGAGCGAGTGAAAGACAGGTTGTTTATTCTGCCTTGGTTATTCAAGTGTGTATATGGATGGGGTTATGAGAAGAATTAGAGTGGGGATGCAGGAAATGAGGTGGGGATGGCAGGAGAATGGAGATGAGTGGAGCGTGCCCTACCTATTATTAAATGCGGATGATTTGTTCTTTGTGGCGAATCTGAGGAAGAGAGTTTGAGAGGAGGTAGAGAGATTTGCAGGGTGTGTAAAAGGAGTTTGAAAGTAACGTAGATAAGAGTACAGTTATGTAGTGAGGACAGTCCTCAGTGTGAAGTTATGTAGATGGGTGAGCAGCTAGAACAAGTGTCTGAGTTTATGAAATATTTAGGTATATGTTGGTGCAAGAAGGGAACGGGATATGCAGAGTGATTAGAGAAAGTGAGTTGAATGGAGGAAGCGTGGGCTGGTGCAATTAAATACGTTGGTGAATGTAAAAAGGACTAGTTGGAGTGCGTTAGGGTCTGTGCATGAGTGGTATGGTTGTTCCTGTGTTATGTATAGTAGTAGAGACATGGTCGGGATATTAAGGAAGTATAATGCTAAGTTCAGATGTGTTCAGGATGGGACCCGCAAATTTCCCTAAACTAAAAAGGAAGAAAATTAAGATCAAGGTGTGAGAAGAATTAAATAAAATGAGGAATGATCGTATAAGAGAGAGTTGTTGCTGTGTAGAAAGAGTTACTCGATTGAAAGAATAAATGAAGTATGTTTGAGATGGTTTTGGTCATGTGGAAAGGGTAATGAAATGATAGTCGGTTGGTTAAGCGGATGTATATAGTGGTGAGTGTGTTGGGAAGCCACCGACGGAAGACTGAAGTAAAAAGTGGATTGAGTCAGTAAAGGAAATTGTCTGCAGGAGAAATATGAGTTTGGCAGAGGCGCAGAAGAAAGGTGAGTTATAGTAGGAGTAAGAATCCCAGCCGGGAAGTTTTGTGAGGGATAATACTTGTAGCCCACCTTAGCCAAGTGGTATGAACTCCTACACAATGACTCGAATATGCTATAGTGAATTGGTCCGGCGCTGTTCCCGTGAAGCTCTAGGGCTGGGATCTCCTCTGATTTGCTCGACGAGTTCTCGACTAATAGGTTATGAGAGGGGGCGTAAGGGCGCTTTCTTTTTCGACGTTTGTCATATTCTTCTACTGCTTTTCTTTTCCGATGCATGTCACTCACCATACCCCCAGTCTTGGGGGAATAAAAAAAGGAAGATGAAGATTATTATTATTAATATTATTGGCCAAAAACTAATTTTTTCCCCCTTGTTTCCCAATTCTCAGAAACATATTTTAGTGCCCGAAAATAATATTTAGTGCTGGGACAGAGAACATTGG
Source organism: Trachelipus rathkii (assembly GCA_015478945.1). Taxonomy (NCBI): domain Eukaryota; kingdom Metazoa; phylum Arthropoda; class Malacostraca; order Isopoda; family Trachelipodidae; genus Trachelipus; species Trachelipus rathkii. The sequence continues at coordinate 56,446 of JABUQX010031628.1, forward strand.
GAGATCTGGTGCTGTTGATAAACGTGCTAGAGAGGCTGGTAACATTAATCAGTCACTGTTAACCTTAGGAAGAGTCATTACTTCTTTAGTGGAAAAAGCACCTCACATTCCTTACAGGTAATTTAGTTTGATTTTATTTTGACTTTGTAAGTTTAATTACTAAATTGGATTTATAAATAATTTATTTTCTTTTTAAAAAAGTTTCCTTTTTTCTGCCACTTTAGTTTTTACTTAGTTCATTACTTCCCAATATTTTATGTAATAACAATATTTTAGAGAATCGAAACTAACAAGGCTACTGCAGGATGCTCTTGGAGGACGTACAAAGACTTCTATCATTGCTACTGTATCTCCTTCTTCTAATAATCTTGAAGAAACATTGTCTACACTTGATTATGCACATAGAGCAAAGAATATACAAAATAGACCAGAAGTTAATCAGAGGTTTAATAAAAAAGAACTCATATGTGTAAGTATTATATAATAACTATCATTAACATTTATTTGATATATTAATTTCGAAACTTACCTTTTTTTATCTGTTTGGACAGACTGCACCTTCGATCTGTACTCCTCTTATTCCACATCATAGTTTCGCTACTATACATTAACATTGGTAATGCATATCCTTCTGTAAAACCCTAGCTCACCCAAGACTTTTCCTTTGTATTCACCAAGGGTTAATTGCACCAGCCACCTTTCAATCATCAATTTTACAACGACCTTCTCCACTACAGCGCGCATGCATCCGTTATCGCCGCTCTCTACCATAGCTTCCAAACATAATTGCCTAAAATTTTAACACGTCAGATCACTTGTTCCAAATTCGGCTATACGCATCAGGTCTAATTGACCTCTCACCACTGTGCGCCTCGATCCGTCGTCACGTCCTATGTACATCACCTTACTCTTACCTACATTTACTTTGAAACTCCTTATATACCCCCTTTTTAACCCTTCTACCAATCCTCCTCATTCTATTCTGATTCACCGCATAAAATCGAATTCTTCAGCATACATCTTAAGATATTCTTGTTTGGCCAGTCATGGGGGAAATAGCTAAGGTTTCAAATTTTTCGTAACTCAGGATGGCGTGTTCGCGCATCTTGTCTGGAGCAAGGATCGGATCACCAATGCAATAATCAGCGAAAGAAGACCCCAATCTCGGATAATACGCTTGCGAATAAACGAGTAGAGGTCCTGCATTGGGGGAATCATCAAATATACCTTCACCATGGGATTGGACTGTTTGGCAAATTGGGTGATTTGTGTCATAATTGAGTGAATTCCTTCTATGTCAACATCATGGACAGATTCAAAGACAGATGTGGTTTTGGAATCAGCATTAACTAACTCCTTAGTCTTCCAGGCCATGGTAGTTAATGACCATATCAGCAGATAATCAACAGTAGAAGTCATCAATTCTTCAACGCGAGTAGAACAGGCGGCGATATGGCGTCCAGAGTAAAAGTCGGCTCTGACAGATATGCCATGCTTCTGTCTGAGGAACTTCTTTTCTCATTTGAAAAGAGCAACCTCAGACGATCCTATTGCCATCAATAAAGGCATAATGAAGAGGGGTATGAAAAGTACTGCATTTAAAAAAATTAAAAAAATCAATGAATCGAACATCAACAATACCTGTAAATAAAAATAGTGTGCTTAGAATAATGAGCATAACATTTAATTTATGTGTTACATGGTTGTGATATGTTCAGTATATCTATCTCACTATCCATGACTATATATATAATAATAATAATAACATAAAATTTCAATAACTATAAATAAGTAAATAATAACATAATTCTAATACTATGATTGTTATTAAGTAAAATATTTTTGTGGTGGTTGTTATGTGAACTTGAAAAACACTGATAATAAATTATAATATATAAAAAATAATAGTAAGAAATTTTTATTTATGTGTTGGGAATAATTGAAATGATAAAAAATATAAATATAAATATATATATAGTGATAAGTAATATCTATCAGTATAGTTAAAGGATCGCAAAATTTTGGAATATTATTGATTGAAAGTTCTTTTTGTTGACCAAATTTTGGTGTTCCACGAGCTACACAAGGTTAAAGACATCTTTTTAAGTTGTTGTTATGGGTCACTTTCATGTTCAGCAATTTAGCAGAAGGCAGTCACTTAAGTGTTTAAAGTATCACCTGTCACCTTAGTATAGTTTTTGGAGGTGGGATAAGTCTGGGCCACAGAGTCTCCTTAGGCCTTTTTGGGGCGACCCCCTTTTGTCTGGATGAGCATGTACTACTGCGATAATAAAATAATAACAAAGAATACTAGTCAAATCTAAATAAAGATATCGTTTGAAATTTAACAGATAAGAATAGTTAGATACATAGAGAGTATTACTGGCCTGGTGGTTTCGTTCTGATGCTTGTGGCTCTGTCTTTTTTGTCCTTTTATCTCTCTTTGTCGTCCTGGGTCTGGTGCTCTGCGGTTCGTTGCTCTTGCCGGAGCTCAATAATAGGCCTCATCCATGAATTTGACCTCATTTAACCTATGTTTCTTAATATAATTAAACTCAATAAAACCCATTGGGTCGGTGTGGCAACGTTGCTTTATGGAGAAAAAACCATGGGAAACAGTTGCCACGGCGTGGGCAATTCTGTTTCTTTCTTCTGGGCTTACTTGGGGTCTTGTCATCTTTCTTCTAGAGCCGATTATCTATCTGTTGAACGCGAACGCGTATCGTCTTATATATAGTTCTATATATTGCTAAGCGAACTTAGAGAGCTAAGATAAATACAAGAGCGCACTTAGAAATGTTAAGTTATAGTCTCTATACAATCCATGGAGACATCGCATATTTTGACGATGTTCTACTATCTTTTCATTACATTATGTTCATACATCATTAGTATTTTAAAACGATTATAAGATTCAGTTGCTTCACCTGCATATATCAAGCTTCACTGAAACCTCCCTCACTCTAGCTATCTGAATGGGAATTGCGGGGGACTTTTATAGAATATATTTGTCATGAATCTTAATATATATGGAACTTTAACTTAGCTCTAGTAATTCTCCTACTTATCGATTGACTAGGTTGTTCATGGCAATCTGAATTAATGCAATGTTCATTATTATGCATCTTTATCTTTTCTAATGTCGAGAAACACTCTTCCAGCAAATTCGTAGATATATGTATGTGATGAACGCTCGAACGTTGGAATTTGACAAATAGATTAAGGTCACGCGGAACCGAACACTCGACAGAGTCTGAGGCAATTTTTATTTTTTTCATTCGTTTAAATATGTTAGTCTAGAATAGGGTGAATATATTAGTTACAATTCGTACTTGGGGCTTTTGTATGGTTGGAGTAAGGATTTAAGATAAAGGGAATTTTATGAGAAATTCGAAAAATATATATATACAGATTTAATTTAATTAAGAGGTATAAAAATAAGAACTGAAATAAAAAATGATAATAATTATATAGACGAAACAGTATTGGAGAATCACGGAACTGATGTATATAAAGTATATAGAATAAAATATAATATATATAGATAAATATATTATATTAGTATATATATAATATATATATATGGATTACTGTATATCATATATATATAATATAATAGTATAAAAGTAAAATATAAATATAGTATAAATATAATATATATTTATGATATATATAATATATAGTAATATTATTATATTTAATAATAATATATAGAATATATAAAATAAAATATATATTATAAATATAATATTCTTTCTTTCTTTTCGTTTCTTCACCTCCTGCCAAATTGGAGACAGATTGTCTCGGAAAAAAGCATGAACATGACAAGCGGTCGAATAGGTAAAGCCAGCTACTTGCCCCCCGTACATAATTCTAGAGTGTCAAACAGGACAGGAAAATCTCATCCCTAACACATGACCTGGGGCGACTGGGGGACCTCACTATGTAAATCGCAATTAAGTCTGGTTCATGCCCCTGCCTCAGGGCTTTGCACCATCCATGCCCTAGTACAAAACCCGCCTGTGGTCATTCTCTCTATCATTCAGCTTTATTCTCGGCCTCTCCAAACTCACAATTCTCTCCTGTCAGACTTCGTCACCGAGCTCCATCCACTTCTCTTTCGCGCCCAGCCGGCGGTTTCCAACACACTCACCACTGTAACATCCGCTTAACCAACTACTATCATGCATGCCGTTCCACATGACAAACCAGTCTTAAACAAAGCTCTGGATTCCGTCAACCTCCTTTCTCACACCGACAGACCACTCCAAACTTCATCCTCTCTTATCAATTCTTCTCACAAGGATCACACTCCGCTTCAAAGTATGGTTCCATGACACACCTTGGAACTTTAGGATCTAAAACTCCATAAATGCGCAGACCATAGTCTCTACACCAACAATAAACGGTAACAACACCTCTCATGTAGACCGTAGCAAACTAAAAGAAAGAAAAACCCCCTTTAGTCCTTTGGGCATCACCAACGATTTAATGACACCACCTTCCTGCCATTCACAAATTTCCTACATAACTCTGCATGTACCGTTCTCCTTCTCTATCCAACAATTACCCAAATTAAACCTCAGACACTGTCTAGCTTGCTCACCATCTAACATGAACTTCACATAGTGATGTCCTCCACTCACAAACAATAACTTACCTTATCCAGTTACGTTGTAAGCCCCTTAAACCCCCGCAATCTTCGTATCTTAGACATCTCCAAACTCCTCAATTCGGCGCCACAACCAGAACAAATCATTCCGCAATAAAGGTAGTCAGCCCCCACCCAACCTCCATTCCCACACATTCTATGAAGCCATCCTGCCATCGCTCCACTCAAATTCTTCATAACCCATGCCATATATACAATTACGATATAACCATAGTAGACATAACACAACCCTGTCTTACACTCGAGCTAGAATGCCTAAACGCAATCAACCATGGACAAACATTATTCACACACCTTCAACTATCATCATAGCAATCTTGATTCATCAAACCACACCTGAACACCATATATTCACAACTACCTCTCATTATACGCTTCCCTATTAACGCTATCATACGCGGCAAACCAAAAACCAAATACTTATTCTTCTCCTCCCTCATATTTCTAATCATTTGTTTCAATTTAAAAGTTTTTCACCCATCCTCTACCACTCCAAAAACGGCCCTGTTCTTCACAATAGTCCCAGGTCATCACCACCTGTCGACTAACAATATCCACATATACCTTCCTACAACAACCAATATAACTTATTTCTCCCTATAATCACAGTTCCCCTTTTTCTCACTTACCTTATAAGCAAAATCGGTTATCTCAGTACCTGCCTCTCACTCCAATCCTTGGAACTATAATGCCTCTCATAAACGTTAATTACATTCAACTTTCAAATCCGAGATCTCAATCACATCTCGCCTCCCCTTGATTTCACTAGTAATTGATCTTATACCTAGATTTACCATTATACTATATATAAGTATATATATATATATAAATCCGTAATATATAATCATAGTAATATATATATTAATAATAATTAATAATATAAATAATATTATAATATATATACGAAATATGATAATAGTAGATACTTGGAAAAATTTTGCAAAATAATAATGGAAATATAAAAACACTAAACAGAAATAAACATTTAATACATATTAAAAATTATGGCATGATTATTAATTACTTATGTATCATATCTGTATCAATGTACTGAAATATTCATAAAATTTACTATCTTATACATGCTCCATGTGCTTGCTTATCAATATCCGACAGTGAACATTACGCATGATTAATGGTCCTCCCAACAACAAAAGAATTGCTCAAATCACTATACTAGGTTAGGTTATTTTCGTAAGAATTTATGTAACATTAAACAACAGATGCAGTTACTAAAGTACATATTCCCTCAACTTTCCACCCTTAAAAGCCTGCTCTTACTTGCATCGACCAGCGAGGTCGACGTTTTCCAACAGAAATAATGTAATCTCTGATAAGATGAGATACGTATTCGTGTCAATCATTTGATGACTGATGGTAAATTTCGACATCATCTTCGATAGTCACGTCGGTAGAAGCCACTAATGACAGCATTGTTAAATTTTGTTATTTGCACCAACCCTTGCTTTGGCAGCGAAAACGATTTATACAGCGTTAAGTGGAACTACTGTTTCGAGCCAGTTATCAGAAACCCAGTCAAGATGTCAAATAACATATGGAACGACACACAGATGCACAGAAAAGAATCCTCGAGTACGTGTACGCCTTGATAATACCACCATACAAAACCTTTATAAGTTTAATCAGGAAATAGACGTTAGAGGCATGGGCCCTGCTTGCAATTTTTGAAAGAAATTCCACCATTCTCCAAGAACCATATGAGAACACTCTATATAAAGTCTCACCTCGATAACTGGCTTATTCACTACCATCATGCAAAACAAAATGTCCAGAGGTAGTCGTTAATGACTACAAAAAACCGGTACCCACAAACAAGGGAGAATACATGCTAAACTCTCACCTCAAGATTTTGTATCAAAAGAAACAGATTTCTGGAGCAACACACTTTCCGATGGACTTACCCCAATCGTCCTTACTTGACGCATTATGAGAAATTAACGGGCTTCACAACTAACAGGATAACACAACGTCAACGTCCAACACTCGTCGAACTTCAGAACCTCCAGAAGTGAAAAATCGGGAGCGTATTATACGTTGCGGCTCGAGGTCGACCTCACCTTTCATACCACGCATCGAACGACTTTTGTCGGAAGTCTTCCTCTTCATCCAACAACCAGTCTTTGTCACGGAACCGAAATACTCCGCTGCAGGAGTACGCTCACTATTCAAATACTCATCTGCCCGAGTATTCCCCGACGAGTTATCATCCAGCAGATCCTGACTATCAATACTCTTCCGCACCTTCACCATCGCAGCAGACACTACAGGTCAAATCAGAACTCCAACGACTTGTCACTGCTGAGGTGAGAATAATGCTGGAGGGTTTACATTACCGATCTCTGCCAGAAAACCAGCAATTTTCCATATTTCAAGCCGCCAGGATAGCGCTGGATGACGAAGAAAATGTTCTCAGTGGACTTCGTCGCCGTAACCCATAGGGATATCATCAGAACAAAACAAGGGTGTCCTTTACTTTATTTTCAGTATACCTACTTGGTCAACATGGAGTCGTCATGAAAACTTTGGATTTCTTTAATTTTCAGTAAGTCATTGTAGAAAATATGACACATGGGATGATTCAGAAAAAATAATGCATACCAAATTTTTCCCTTGTAAACTCACGATAATAAGTCATAGACCAGTCCTTGCATTTCCTTCACTATATTTCCAATTTGCGCTCCTCAGATCTTCACCATCTAAGATCTAGGAAAAGATTGAGGGGGGTTGTAAATTTAGTGCGGAGGGATGTAAGGGTTTATCAAGAACTGTCCCACAAATACTCTATAAGCTACATAATCTAGAGTGTTTAGATTTAGATATATTGTTAAAACGTATATATGACTTATTTAATCATTATTCCGTCTCTGTACTAATCAACGTCTGTTTTAGGCATATTAAAGTTTTTTCAGCAATAATAAAGTTTTTTTTCAGCAAATAATATAACAGTTAGGTTTCTATTGAGTTTTCATCTTTACTGTGGAAGCACTATTTTCTTTCGGATCGGCTTCCACTACGAATCAATAGGAAAACCCATATGTGAGTTTACATACAATATGCCTTAACATAGTCATTGTAATATTGATATACTTTGATATAAGATTCATATTAAAGTTTTGCAGTGGTTATGTTTATCCTTATCATAGATGCAAATATAGAAAAACTTACCATAAAGACTTTCAGAAGATAGACAGGATCCGGTCAGGACTCTTGCATTTCAAATAGGGTAGGTCTTCTATGATAATCCTTCCTTTTGCTTAATCCTTACCATAGTGGAATACTTATTAAACATCAGCAGTTCTTTATTTACAGTATTTGTTTATTTTATTTTTATTTATTATTAATTTTATCTATTATTTATTTTTTATCATTTTATTTATTTTATTCATTATTTTCATATTATGAGTAAGGAATATAATAGTTCTTACATATTCCTTAGTTTTTTTTTTATTTGGGACCAATTTTGTGTCTTGCTATTCCACGTTGGGACAGAATTTACACTCCCTGAAGTTAAGTTCTTATTTCCCCCATTTACATCCTGGATTCGTATCCACTCCCAGGATTTCAGAAAACTGCAATTACATCATTGTGAGATAGAGGTCACCAAACAACTCTGAAAAGAAGCCATTACAGGATAAGTATTGGAAACTTACTTGGTACTGCATCTCATCCCATACTCATTCATTACACACGTCCTTGCTCCATTTATTTATGGTGCCACTCTGGATAGTGTTTGTTGATTAAATGAAAAGACAAACTACAGATTTTTGATTTATTTACAGTATTGGAACTATGATTCCATTTATTCAGAATTGTATATAATATATATAATAAACATAAAACGTATACGCCTTTTCATTGTTCGGGAGAGTCCCTAGTGTGCTGAAACGATTGAGCTTACCATTTTTACCTGCAAAGATATAACTGAAACTATTCCCTTAATGTTTGCTTGGCCGTTAGCCATATTAGCCTAATAAATTAGAGTTTTTATCTCCAGTCGCCGTACTGTCCTCGTCTTTCTGTCATTGATGATGCAAGAAGCTCTGTTTCTGTAAATTTAGGGGTGTTAGTTTAAGGGAAACTCTCTTTTGGGCTTTAGCTCTCTCGGGTTTAATGTTTTGTTAACAGGTTTCTGAGGGCGCATTGTTGACCTGTAATTATTTGGGAACAGGCGTCTTTGCCTACTTTCTTCTCCATCATAGTTGCTTGTTGTCACTCTCCTAATCACTGAGGATCTGTACTGTATCACAACCATAAACATACTCCTTAGTCTAGCCTCTATTTTTCAAACCCCCTTCCTTTCTCCCTGCAAATCTTCTTCTACAATCCTCTCATACTCTCTTCAGATTCACAACACTCTTCAAAATCATCGCATATAATAGGTAGGGTACAACCTCCCATTCTCTTCCATTCTCCATCAATTCTAACAATCTCCTGCCACCTCTCACTTAATGTCTTTCATAAACCCAGCCATGTTAGCAATTGGATAACGCAGGAGATAACACAATCCTTGCTCACTCTACTATTGAATAATAGTTAAACCAATCATTTCAAATTCTTAAAGCACACACTTCACTATTTCGCCATACATACTTTTGAATCCATTCAAATATCACTAACACCTATGATAGAGCTTCCCTATTAATACCATCATACGCCTGCTGCATTAGGAAACTTACAATACAATTTTATTTTCTTCTCTTTTCTCATCATATCGTTTAATGTAAATGTGATCATCCATCCTTCTAGCACTCCTAAGCGCACCTTGTTCTTCCCGATCAGTCCTCTCAGCTCACTCACGCACTTCTTGAAGTAAAAATACGAGCATTATATTTTTTTTTTCCTCCGCTACACACTCGATAAACTAATTCCCCTATAATTCCTATATTACCTATATAAGGGTACTATTATCTGCTTCTTCCAAATCCCTGGAACGGACAATATGCTAAGAGCAACTTCCAAATTCAATCATATTCACATGTTCCGTTGCGTTTTTATCATTCATCTCACGGACAGTAATTTCATCTACTGCCTTGCAGATTACCGATTCAATTCACTTTCTCAACTCTAAGTCGCATTCTCCTCCTTACTAATGACTCATCCCCAAAATACCTATACTTCTTACACCATCAACCACACACACACATTCACTAATCACCTCTTCATCACTACTACCCGTAAATGTTATATATATAGTTATATATATATATAGTATATAATATATAAATTATATATAGTATATATTATATATAGTATAGTATAGTTTATACTATAACTATATACTATATATGGACACGCTCGTGGCCGCCAAGGACGGTTGAGTCACGCCCTCTCACTACGGAGGCACGGTTGTGTTCTCAGAAATCCTCCCGTAAGCAGTCTGCGAGTTTTATCTACTCTGGGGCAAGGATAACCCTACTGGCGGTATAGCACGTTGTGGCCGCTGTTTGGTATAGCGGCTTCCAACCAGATGCTCCTGCGGGTCCCATCGCGTGTTCCTCCTGCATAGCGGGATATAGTCAACGTTAAAGGTAGTGCTATATATATACCGGCCTCGTTTAAGGTCCGTTTCTGTGCCGTCTCTGCATATTTTTGATATATAATAGTATTATTATCTTTAGTATATATATCTATATATATAGTATCATATTATATAGTATGATGTATACTACTATATAACAGGTATGTTGATTTGATCATTCCTTTCCAACTACTCCCTCACACGATCCATTTCACGTTAACAAAGCACCAATTCTACTTCATCTATTTTCGCTAAACAGATTCCCCCTTATTTTATTCTTACCTTTTGCCTCTTCCTTCCAGAATGAGTTTCTATTCACGTTAAGTCCTTGCTTTCACTCTCTTTCTAAACTGTTCATTTACCTCTTTTTCCCTCCTACGTATGCCCTCTTTGTGCTTTCCTGTTTTTCCCTCATTATTAATTCCAACATCTTTCTTTTCGAAATTGCATGCATTGGTTTTTCAAGTACATCTTCACACGCTTTTTTTCTTTTCTTTACTTTTTAAATAGCTCTTGCATCTCCTCTTCATTCCATTACTCACTGTTAACATTCTTTCTTCCAACTTTAGCACATCCCGCATTATTCCTCTGGTGGTGCTAGCATCTGTTTCTTCATTTGCTTCTCAGATTTGCTTCACATTTCAACTTCGTTCCAGCCATTCAACTTGATTTACTTTCGAGCACTTTAGATACTTATATTATCTAACCTCTGTTCATTTACCTTCTCCGCCCTTTAATTCTACCCACTTTTTTCCTTATCAACCTTCCTCTCATGCCAACGCCCCACCTAACTTTAATTTCATAAAACGACAAAATATCTGATACATCCGCATCCTAACCCCTCACTGATTTTAACATAAAACACCATACTTCAACATCTCTTCCTTCACCAACAAAATCAAATCAATTTTTCTTTCACTTTGATACCTTCTCTACCTACAACAACTCCTAGCTATACTATGAATGCTCTCTCGGTGTTTAAAAGAAAGTATATGTATTTACATACCCTCTCTTCTCACAAGCATGAATAACATTCTACATTCTCATTTTTCTCCCGAACACCAAAGCACTGTTATAACACTCCGCTTAATTTTTGAATCACCTATCCAACCATATTTCAGGCTCCCCAACACAAATCGAAATCTGAAAACTTCATATTCCCCATCCAAAACTCCATTCAGATTATCCCAGAAAATCGAAACTCTCTTCAACATCTGCATCAAGATGTGGGCCCATTTGTCACAAAACCAAACATACATTGACCTTTTAAACTTAAATTTAACCATTCAGCAGAAAAAATTTTTAAGAATTCAAGCTCCTTCATTCTCCCCCTCTCATTCCTTTCCACACATCACACAAACAAATTTCACACCTCACCACTCATTTTCCACTGTTTCCTTTCATTTTGGTTTCAGTCACAGCGAGCAAATCAAATTGCCCTTTCTAATTCATCCATCACTCCTTCTCTCCTCTTCTTCCTCAACATATATTACTCTGACATTCCATGTACCCACTACGCTTCATCACATTTTCTCCAGCAAGATAGCAAGGCTTTTTACGGCGCGATCAACGACCTTTCCGGGCAATCACTTAGCATATATATATATATATATCTATATATTATATATATTTATATATCATATATATATATATATATATATAATATATATATATAGTATATATAAAATATATATATATAATTTATTATATTATAAACACTATATATATTATTATACTATATATTTAATATATAATACTATATATATATAATATATACTGTATTTATATATATATTATAATACTATCCATAAATTAGACACTATTATATATACTACCACACTACATAACCACACTATACTACATAATCTTAATAAATAAGATTATATACTATCTATCTATTCATCCTTTTTTTTCCCAGACTGAAGGGTAAGGTGCGTTCCATTGCATTCGGAAGAATAATTTGTAGGACAGAATATGACACAAGTCGAAAAGAAAGCCCAGCCTTACCTATTAACTCTATAAATGTATCGCGTCAGAAAAATCCAACCTGAGCTTTTGGACGCGCAGCCCTCACTATGAGTAATAGTCATATGTAGGGTTATTAGGTAGGAGAACATACTCCTCACAAAACCCCGCCATTCACTTCTATTTATGCACCTTTAATTCTCGCGCTCCTGTCAAACTCAGCGATTTCTCTCCCTCCAGACATTCCTTTACTGATCGATTCCACTTTTTTCTTCAGATTCCCAGCGTAGATAGACAATAACTCCCACTATATCATCGCTTAACAACCGAGCTATCATTCATTCTTTCCACATTGACAAATATAACCCGTACTTTTCCATTTATTACTCTCAATTAATACCCTCTTTCTTCACACCGACAATAAAGTTTTGATTGAACAGAGATAACTGCTAGCTAACGTTCATTCCTCATTTTATCAATTCTTCTTCACACGTAACACGCACCTAGATATATCTCTGAACACATCTGACTCTTAGATCTATACTCTTATCCAGACCATAGTCTTACTACTTATATACACATTACACAGGTATAGCACGATACCTCGAATGTAAGACCACTAACGCGCATTCAAGAGCTTAGTAATTTACCTCCACAACGTGTACTTGCACCAGCCACCTTCTGTCATTCACAACTTTCCTACCTACTACCTATGCATCATCCATTTCCTTTTCATCAACTATTCTAAATATAAACTCAGAACACATTGTTTCAGCTGCTCACCAATCTAAACATATACTTCACACCGAGCGCTGTCCTCACTCAACCAACCATAACATTACTCTATCTTATCGTTTACGTTCAAACGCCCTCTTTTACCACACCCGGCCAAATTTCTCTACCCAATCGTCTCAAACTCTCTTCAGACTCACAACACAAAACCAAATCAGCATATATAGGCTAGGCCGGCACCTCCACTCACCTCCATTCTCCCATCATTCTAACACCATTCCTACACACCTCTATTCTTTCATAATCCATCCATATACAAATTACGAATAACAAGGAGACATGACACATCCATGCCTCACTCCGCTACTATCCATAAATGTTAAACCAATCCACTTTTACACGCATTTAAGTTCTTACACAAGATATAGACATACATTATCTGTTGATTCATTCAGAGCGTACCACAACACTATATATGTATATGTCATGAGAGCTTTCACTATTTAATTTCCTATCATACTCCTGTTGCATCGATACACAACTAATAAATGAATTTATTTCTTATTATCCTCATTGTTCCTCAGTCATTTTGTTTCAATGTAAAGATTTGATCTCCACAGTCTCTACCAACTCCTAAAGCTGCTTGTTCGTACACAAATCAAATCTTTGTTGCATTCGACGCACTCTTTCGACCAAATACCAGCATATAAAACCATACAACACTTCAATAAAACTAATTCCCTATAATTCCTACAGTTCCCTTTTTCTCGCTTACCCTTGAATAATAAGGGTACTATTACTGGTCTCCTCCAATCTCTCGGAACTATTACCCCCATAAAGCTTTAATTACCAACGTGGTATAACCAATCAATCACCATCTCCAGCCTCCCATTCTTGATCATAGTAATTTCATCTATCTCTGCAGATTTACCATTCTTACAACTTTCTCACTATCCCATTACCCGTCTTTCCTAATGACCTCTCCCCAAAATACCTATTCTTTCTTGCACCCATCAAACCACACACATTCACTATCACCTCTTCATTACTGTTAATATTATACAGATTCTCGGAAGTGTTCTTTCCACACAAACTCCCTTCACATCCATTTTCATCAGATTACAAAAGCGCCCTATTCATTATTCTATAGCAGATTCCCCTTATTTCTATTCTTACCTTTCGCGCTCCTTCCAGAAGAAGCTTCCAATTCTTGCTAAGTCGCTTCATCACTTCCTGTCCAAACTGTTCATTACCTTCTTTCCTTTTTGTTTTCTCCTACGTATGCTACCTTTTTTATTTCTTTTCTTTTCACCTTATTTCTTTATTTTTCTTTCTTTTGAAACTTCATCATTGGCCTTTAGTACATTCAACTACACTTCTTTTTTACTTTTAACCGCTTGCATCACCTCTTCATTCCACCATTCAATATATATATATATATATATATATATATATATATTATTATTATATTATATATTATAGTAATATATTATATATACTATATTATATAATATATATATAAAATATCATATTATAATATATTATATATATATAAATATATATATTATAATATATATATTATAATATATATTATAATATAATACTATATATATATTATATATATATATACTATATATATATATATATATTAATATCAGAGGCAGGTGGTGTTCACAGCGCAATTCTCCGCGCCCATGAACAGGAACAAAGCATTTTTTTTTACCCTTAACTTGTATCATTCTAAAAACCAGTGTAAAACTTAAAATATATAATATATATATATATATAATATATATATATATATATATATTATATATATTATATATACTATAATATATATATATTATATATATATAATATATATAATTATAGATATATATTATATTGCCTGCCAGTAGGTGGCCGCTTCTCTGTGAGCCGTGATGGGTCCTGTACACTGACTCAAAATAATTATATTATTATATAATATATTATATATAATATAATATATATATATATATATATATATATATATAGTATATATATATATATATATATACCTATACTTGATTATATATATCAGTGGCGGCGATAACGGGCCCGCAGGGCCCCGGAGTTTGAGGGGCCCTTTACGGAGTCCAACTGTGAAACCAAACGGAAAAATTAATTTCTCATTTGTTAAAAACAATAGTCAGCTGTTCCAACAAAAAAAATCATTCAAGTCAAACATTTTAAACAATTTTTAAAAATAAAATAAGATATCTTTTCAGAATACTCGTATTCTGAAATATGTACAGAAAAAAATGAGAATATGCGGAAATATTCTCCAGTTTTCGGTCAACTCTTCCAAAATGATGACAGATCGAATATCAGGGGTGTTGTATATAGGCTACTTTTTTCACTATATAATGGTGGCGATCAGGCGCGGTCATCCCTTACACTATAGAATGATGGCGATCAGGCGGGGAATCCTCTTTATTTTTTAAAATATGTTTTATAGTTGCATTGAATGCCTTCATTGTTATTAATCACTTGTGAAGTGTTGTTTGTTATTAGTTTTGGCTCACATTGATATTTTTAATTATAATTATATATATATATAAGTATTATATATATATATACTATAGGCAATCATATATTATATATATCTTTAATATATATATATATATATTATATAGCTATATTATATACGGAGAGAGAGAGAAGAGAGAGAGAGGAGAGAGAGAGAGAAATTAATTGTTCCGGTTAAAACGATGCTATTTGAGTGGTTCGCAAAAAAAAAAAAAAAAAAAAAAATCAAGAACAAGAATAATAATAAACAACTTCCAAAAGATTCGATTCATTTTTCAAAAATCTGCATCCGAGTTAAATATTGATTGTATTGCTTCAACAATTTGAAAAGGAACCTTTATTGAAATTAGAAGTAATCAAGAGGTAACGGATAATCAAAAGAAATGGTGAAACCGACGTTAAAATGAGTTGATAGATTGCGTATCGAAAACTTCTAACCGTGGCTAAGATTTCGTATAAAAATAAAATTCCAATGACATTGGGATTTTTTTCCTATGCCTCCTTTCTAAGGAAGCAGAGAAAAATTTTAGACACTGTGAAACCATGCGCCCTTTTTGTCTCTTTCCTTAAGATATAATTTCAAAAGTCATTCAGTGCTGAATATTAATTCATTGCAACTATAACTGGCCAAAAAAATCGAAAGATATTGGCTTTGTATTCTCCCAAATTAGATGCCGTTTATTGTGAGCCTTGTTGGCTGTTCACTGAATGCCCTGAACAAGAAGTTGGCGTATAAGCATTCGTGATTGGCAAGGGGCTTAGTCAAGAAATAAATAAGCATGAATGTAGCCAAATCACATTTAATACAACTTTATGACTTATGGTGATGTGGAAGAAAAATAAAAACTATGTTTGATCAACATCTCGAGGAAATCGGAGTGAAAAGAAATTTGTTACCCGCATTATCGATGTGGTGAGAACACTGGCAATTGCGTTCATTACCATTTCGTGTCATAGAGAAAATACAGAATCAATTGGTCCAGAGTCTGGAAACTTTTTGAATATTGTTGATCTACTCCCTCGATATGACTCTTTACTTAGAGCTCACTTTGCAAATATACGACGAGGTATAACAAGTATTTACATCATGAAAAACAAAATGACATGATTATTTTACTTGCATGTTCAGTTAGAAAAACATTATTATTCAGAATAAGCCTCGGGCTGCTCCGTATTATGCATCCTAATTCTAGACACCACAACGATACAATCTCCAAAAGAGATCATTGAGTATCGTGACTTCGAATATACAACAGCTGACACAAAAATCCCGGGAAAATTCTCTGGGCAGATCACGAGTCGTTTTTGGGTTTCGTAGAAGTCGGTGATCAAACAAATGAAACATTTGAGAATTCAATATTGTTATATTTGAAGGAAAAGGGAATTGATATTCAAAAATGTCGAGGACAAGGCTACGATGTCGCGTCTAATATGAGTGGACACAGTACACTTGACTACAGAAAGAATTAAAAATATAGTTCCAACAGCTGAGTACGTACATTGTGCAGCACATAACCTGAATCTTGTGCTGAATGATTTAGTCTCTAACATTACCGAGGTTAGTCAATTTTATAATATATTGTTCAGCAAACGTATGTTTTCTTTAGCGGAAGTTTACCCGTTGGCAAGCTCTCAACAAACCACTAGAAGGAGAACTACAAGGAAAAAGATTATCAAAAGTTGTGTCCGACAAGATTGGGCATCAGTATAAAATGATTGCCTTTTGGCATTGAAAAAAAACTTTCGAATGTTGTAACTGAAGGATGCCTAACGAAAATTATAGACGTGTCCTATGTACCACAATAAACAGGAGTAGATACAGGCCCCAGTATTAGGAAAACAGTATCTGGACTCTTTTCAGTTTTATACTAATATACCCTTACAAAACAAAATTTCTTGAAAACATTAGCAAGAGCTTTTGAAAGTGTACAATATAAGTCAGTTTGATCTTCATAAAGGCATGTTTCTTCCCTGCTCACCGCCATGAAGAATTACAAAAAACAATTTGAGGAGAAACTTCTCCGAATTCTTCCTTAAGCCAAGCAATTTGCACTTACATGGAATATTTTCATGTGAACTAAAACAGAAACGCAGACGAACATGTGAAGCGTTATTTTGATGAAATAGCATCGGACTACAGAATAGACATCCTTTGAAAGCTTTTTGAAATAAATATATTTCAATACCATCACTGGATATTGCAATTAATCAGATTAAAAATAATTAGATTCGTTAGTTTGCGAACGTTTTTGCAGAAAACTTCATTGTTTGAACAAATACGCTTAATAAATTGTACTGAGGAGGATAATATTCAAAAAAAAGTAAACAGTCCCATAAGCCAATACCCCAGTGACATTACTTGCAATCGAATTGCTGAAGTGTTATTATTTAGAAGTTTATTAGGCTAAAGAGATGATACGATAAGATATCAGAGATATTGCCGACTACTTATCGAAGAAAACAGTTTCTAGCCGTTTAGAAGATATGACCAAGAATATACAAGCATCTTTGAATATTTTAAACCTACCAGTTACAAAGTACAACGCAGAGAGAAAATTCTCAAATTAAAACTTATAAAAATTACTTGATAAAACTAATGAAGCAGTAAGATGATTCGAACTTGTCAATTCTTTGAGTATCAAGCATGAGAAACTCGATAGCAATTTAATATTGATCAAGCAGCAACCTATTTCTTCTTCAAAAGAAACGAAGATTAGAAAACTTTAAAAACTTTAAATATATATATATATTATATATTATATATATAATATATATATAATATATATATACATATTTTTATTATATATATATATATATATATAGTATATATATATATTATATATATATAGTATATATATATATATAATATATATATATATATATAATATATATATATAATAATATATATATATTATTATATATATTTTATATTTATATATATTATAATATAAGTTAGTGGGGGCTTGGATGGAGAGGAAGATGATACGGAAGGAAGTGGGTAAAATTAAATTAAGAGTGAGAAGTTAAGTGAACAAGGGTAATAAGGATAAGCTATGTAAGAACTGCTTGCAAGTAATCATTTGAATGTGAAAAGTTTGAGACTGAACAAATTCTGGGAGAAATGAAGGAGGCAACTTGTTAAGCAGTGCAGAAAGAAGTATGTGGATGTGCTTAAAGTAGGAAGTAAAATGTTAACAGTGGAGTTGGTCGGTAAGAAGAGGTGAAGCAAGCGTTAATAAACGTAAAAAGAAGCGTGGTGATGTACTAAAGGCAAATGATGAAAAATTTCAAAAGAAGATGCTTGGAATTTATATAAGGAGGAAAAAGAATACTAAAAGGTGCATAGTAGGAGAAAACAAGAGGTAATAACAGTTTGGAAGGAGGATGAATGGGGACTTACAAGGAAAATTAGGAAGCTCTTCTGGAAGGAGCGCGAAAGGTTAAGATGAGAATAAGGGGAACCTGCTTTAGAATAGAATATAGGGATGGTGGCTTTTGTAACTGATGAAATGATGTGAGGGGAGTGTGGAAAGAACACTTCGAAAATCTGCATAATATTGGCAGTAGTGGGATAGAGGTGATAGTGAATGTGTGTGGGTTTATGGTGCAAGAAGTAATATGGTATTTTGGGGATGAGTCATTAGTAAGGAGAAGGAGGTAATGCGGTAGAGTGAGAAAAGTTGAAGAATGGTAAATCTGCAGGTATAGATGAAATACTGGGTAAATGACCAAGGACGGAGGCGAGATGGTGAATTATTGATGATTGAATGGATTTGGAGGTTGTGGTAATAAGCGTTTATGGAGGTATAGTTCAGAGGGATTGAGGAGAGTAGTAATAGTATCCTTATATAGGGGAGAAAAGGGAACCTGTAGAAATTATAGGAAAGGAATAAGTTTATTGAGTGTTGTGGGAGATATATGCTGGTATTTTGTCGAAAGAGTGCGTCGAGTGAACGGAAGGATGATTGGTGAAGAACAGGTTGGTTTAGGAGTGGTGAGGATGTGTGGATTTTTACATTGAAAATGATTGAGAAAAAAAGGGGAAAGAATAATTTGGTTATTTAGGTTTTTGGATTTGCAAGGGTTATGATAGGGTTAATAGGG